>JAQIWH010001624.1:0-30141 GCA_034695005.1 Cryptops parisi
CTGTTTGGTACACTTTGATTATTGTGGTAAACATGCACTTTGGGTTATGATGACAAATTACTAGGTTAGGCCTGGAACAAGCGCTCACGTCGAAACAGACTAACCCCAGTCGTTTGTCTGTATTGTATTGCTTTTATAACTGTATGTTGCCTTTCGATTTGTTGGATCGCCTAATGATAAAATAAAATAACCCAGTAACCCGTAAATCAAAAACACAAAGTTCATGTTTACAAAAATAATCAACGTGTACCAAACAGTGTGCGATCGAACACTCTTGGCCGGATAACCCACGAGTACCGTTTTTAGAATTAAATGTCAAGAAAATCGCATTTTGCATCGTAAACCACGAATCGTATTTAAAAAGTTGTAGGCAGTTTTCTTTCTCCATTTAGTAAGAATTCACTGTAATTTCATTTTTGTTTCCAATAATCTAACTGAAATAAAAGTGAAATCACAATAGTGAGTAAACTGTTGTAGGATGCTGCTACAACAGCTTCTCTGAAAGTCAATAATACCATGAAGTGGACTTATTTTAGTTTTTAGTTGTTTGCATGGTTAATTTAAATTTAAAGATGCACAACGACTCAAATAATTTTAATGCTTAATGTCAGTGACTTGCAAAAAAGCTGTTGTAGCAACATCCTGCATTTTACTGACTACTGATGAATCAATTATAATTTCAGTTGTTTTGTTGTAAATCTATAAAATGACAAAAAATTCTGACTAAATGGACTATTGCCAACTATAGCACTAGATAGTTACGACTCATAGTTTCCAATGTAACAATGGGATAACCTTGAAATATCATTTCAAGGTCAATGAAAATACCACCATTTTAAAGAGCTTTATGAAGATGCTATTATATCCAAAAGGCAACATTTTCATTATAATAACCTTTCCAATATTTACATGAAACCATACTTAAAACTCATCTTGTATATTGGTTAGTATTGTGTTAAGTTTTGGCAAGGCTCGATTCGATTCGATGAGAGTTTAGGTTTGTAACCTCGACTGTTTGAAGTTTTTCTGATTTGAAAACGTGTACGTGTATTGCTTAAACGTGAAAAGTTTGTGTTAAGAGGAGCAGTTGATGGTAGAGTTGCAATCGGGTCGTGGTGGTCGTAGCAGCAGCAGTGTATCTAGTACAGTAGTTGTGTCGGGGGGAGTTTTTGATGTTGAGCGCGTGGCGCGTTCACCGCAGTTGTTCATCAAGGCAAGCGAGGCCATGGGGAAGGATGCCCCCAGCACTAGTCTCGGCCAGTTCCTTTTCCCTTTTGTGCTTATCTAAAAACCATTTAAAAGCTCTTTGAGCCAGCGTTCGTTGAGGATTTTGGGTCGAGAAGCAGCGACGCCGCCACAGCACTGGAGTCGTTGGCTCATGGCTGGCTGAGCAAAAGCTTCGGCTCGCTAGTCGGCTACCGCATCGGCCATTTCGCGGGCCAACGACCGCCCACCATTGGTCAACCTCTCCTACGACAACGACGACGACGACATCCACCCCCGTACTCACTCGTAACCCCCTTTTCTCCCCCTCGTTCTTTTGCTTAAGAGTCGCTTCAGCGCCTTCGCTTCGCTCAATCGGCCACAACTGATGAACAAGACTACTCGCCTTCTTCTTCTTTTCCACCACCTCCTTTCTGGCCGTTTTCTTTGACTTCTTTTTATTCGAGGGTTACTTTTTTTTTTGGCTAGGGTGCTATTTCGACACGGTGCTCCTAAACCGCAACAACTTACCAACCCAAGGACGGCGACGTGATAATTTGGGAGGCTTCTTTGCTTCACAGTGTCCGAACACTGTTATTGATCTGGAAAAAAAGCGGAGAAACTTGGTGGTAGTGGAAGGGTCGCGAAGGGACACCCGAATGAACCGTTCTGGCTTTAAAGCACCACCATCTTTAGCGCACAAAAAAATCACAAAGTCTGGAACATTTTGGGATTTTTATGTCGTTGCTGAGAGTTGTAGGTTTTAAAAGGAAAAAAAAAAGAAGGAAATTTAAGTCACGATTTACAATTGCGGTTCTTTTCATTTTAATGACGATAACGTGAAACAAACTTTTTATTGCTGACACAAGTCAAGTTATAGTGAAAATATTCAGGGGTGATGTAACGATTTTACCAACTTGTCTATTTTTCACCGAAAGGAAGAGCTTAACAATTCGGTGCGTATATATTTTTAATAACACTATTCTTTTATACAAATTCACTATTCTTTACCCTTATAATTATGATCAAAATAAAAATAGGAAAAAAATAAAAATTACAAATTCCTACCTTGACTGACAGAGTAATAACACCAACTCCTACAATCCGACGTTTCAGCCTTCTTAATAAAACTTTGATCATGGACACACACACAACAACAGACAAGAAACAAAACAGAAAACAACCACAGCTCCTACATCCTCAATACCAAACTACCAACTTTAAACTAAACCTCCACTTCCAAAACCACACCTCATTATTTCCAATGGAAAACACGCGCAAAACACAAGCTCACTACTCTTTTATAAAATATATTTATTTGTGTGTGAACTAATTAATGATTGAGTCACTGTCCGGGAAATCTTGGCTAAGCACTGTAAACCTTAAGATTCAAGATAGTGGTCGCCAGTTATCAAGTTAACTTGTCAATCTCTATGATTGGTATTATACGAGAGAGCGTTAAAAACCTTTAACCGTGTTATGCTGTAGCTATGCAATGTGTCATGCTGGAAAGCCTGAAAAACAATAAATAGACTTGGTGCTGAGCAGAAAAGCGATGTAAAGCTGTAGCTACGCGCTGTGTTATACTTGTACGAGAGCATTTAAACTGTTTTTTTTTTCTATAAATGAAGATTGTCCTTAACAAACATTTTTTTTTGTTTTAGACTGTTTTCTAATCGCATAAATGTTAAATGAAAATTTTCACTGAAAAATGTTTCAGTTTTTCAATACAAACCATTTTTATTTAGAAAATAGTAAACAATTATTACATTTTCGAACATGTTTCGGAAGGAAACTTTATTGATGAAGATTTACTGATCGGATGTCAAAACGTTTTAAAAGTATACCCACTTAAGACTAACCCATTTATGTGTGCAGCCGTTTTCCTAACAATTCATTTACCACATGGAATTTTTTATTTATTTATTTGTTTCATTTCAAAAACAAATACATTTGATTTTCCTAGTTAGACAAATTCACATGCTGGTACAGCAATCCATCGAACCTCTTAAAATTATTACTGTTTATGTTATCTGGTATTGCCAATTTGCGTAACTTACTCGGCAATAAATTCCATTCATGAAAACAATTATACGGATACCACTAAGATAGCTTATTGTTCTTCTGATCGATATTATAAAATTTAAATGCTGTGGATTTTTTAATATTAACTATATTATTAAAATTTATTTTATAATATGATTTGCCATACAATAATAGAATGATTTATCATTAGGAATTAGAACTATTGCCATGAAATGCACAGACAGCGCCGTAATAAAACTTGCAAACATTTTAAAAAATTCCTAAAAAAACATGTTATATATTTAAAATTTTTTTAAATTTACCGATTTAAATGAACTTTTATTGTTTACTTGTAAATATACTTTGTACATAAATTTAAAATTATTTTTTGATTTTTTCTTTATTCTATTTTTTATTGTAATTCACTCAAATTTGTTCTCTTTTTGTGTTAAATTTTGATATCATCACTTATTTGAAATGGATATATATGTGAATTGTTATTTTAAAAATTTGTTTCAACGGGACGCTATAAATTTAAAAAAAAAGGTTTTGGGTTTTTTCTATTACTTGCCGAAAAATTCATGCTTTGCTCGACAAACCCTTGATATTCGCAAATCTATTTACAAGCATTTTTATTCACGATACAATTGTAAAGTCCGTTAGTTTGGCAATCCATTGGTTCACATTTGTGATTTTATACCTTTCTGAATAAATGAATGAAATATAAACATAGCAATAATCACGCGAATGTGAAGACAATATACCTTTAAAATATCTTTTTTCTTACATTTATTTTTAACTTCTTCTTTCCCGTTTCCTCAACAACGGCAGTGAACGCGTATACATGAACAAAGTCTTGGAAAAATACGGAATGTCGTGAAGTCGTTTACTTACAGTCGTTGTAAAATTATGATCGCATAAACAGACACACAGATAAACACATACATAAAAATAATTTTTTTTGTACAGATTCTTATTATCAAAATAAGGTAGTTGCAGAGTATTATTTTTCTATTCACTACAGTGGATAGAAAATTTAATGTAGAAAATTTAATGTAGTTTAAATAGAATAATGAACCTGTGCAAACTTTTGATTTTTCTAAGTTCTAGACATCTAATTAATTCGTAAACCAAAGCCGGTTGTCTTTAGTTGTTAGAAGAAAGTAACTCATAAAGTTCTTGTACGTGATTACGAAGCAATTCATCACCCAGGGCGCAATTCCGTTTCGCTTAATGCGTCAAAGACGCGTCTTCAATTATCGCATTGAAAAAGGTTTGGCGTCAGCTGTATTGCAATCACGTCATTATTAAGGATTCTCGACGGGGATAATAGGAGTGTTAGTCACGTACGGATTCTTGCCGACTCTGTCAACACGAGATGTAAAATTACAAGTCGAAACAGAGAAGGTGGACAATGACGAGTCAATCCAGCATTCTGCTGGCATCGGAATTACATCTGGCTCCAGTCATCGATCACAATGGGGCGCAACGAAGTGGGAGTATTAGGAGCCCAGGTGAGTGAGCCGAAACGAATGGGCTAGTTCATTGATTCCTCCAATCCTGGGGCTTAAAATTGCACGGATAGGGCATCCGGAAGATGGAAGGATCTTGGCAATTTTCAAGCAACCAATTTCGGTCGGAGATCTGCTCCTTTCACCATGGCGACCGACAGAGCTTTGCTTCTTTGTCGGCAGGTCGACGGGTCAAGCGACTCGGCACGTAACCTAGCAAAAGGTGATGCTGCTTCACCGCCATTTCGGTTTCTTCTTTTGCAACTAGTACTACTACTTTCGCTCACTTCTGCTCTAATTAGACTTTAAGTGCGTTAAACACATTACGCGTGGCCTTGAAGGAGAAGGAGGAGGTACAGCCCTGCTTTTCTGCTTCGTCTTAAGATTAAAATTAATCACCACCAAGTTGGGAAATTGTGACTTGGTAGAGCCTTGTTTTGTTGTTACTTCGTCACGTCTTTATAATTAAGATTCAACAATTACATTAAAACTTTATGAATAAAAATAAGAATGAATTTAGTTTGTCTCGTTGCCTTCACAACTCGCAACATCCTATAAATATTTATGTTCATCGCAAAACAGAAAAAAATTAATTCTTTTTCTCTCATTGCTATGGATTAAGAATGCGTGTTAAGTCCCCAACATTTTCACTTTGAGAATGGGATTTTTATGCACTAAAATATTTTAAAATAGTGTCTTGTTTCAAATGAATAATTGTTTATTAGTCATTTACATCTTCAAAATAAGTTTAAATTTTTTTTTTAAATTGAAAAAAAATACACATTTTTGCCATTTTGTAATGCCATAGATCGACATTAGTTTGACACCACGTTAAGCTTTAATTCACCTTGTATGTAACCTTGAGTTTTTTCTATGTTTGTAATTGCCCTAATGTTCACTCGAACGCATTAAACTATTAAATTGAGATCTGCAGGTTTTCTCGAGGTTCTCCTGTTTTCTCCTGCATCACAATACCCTGTTCTGTCGTTATTATCGTCACCTCATCATTATTTTTGTATTGCAGATTTTAATAAAGGGCCAAGTGACATAGCTATAAATGAAAGTCGGTGCCCCTGTTAAAGTCCAAGTATTTGCCTATCTCAAGCTTCAACATTTGTATTATATATATTAAATGAACACAGAAAGACGATATTCAAGTAAAATGAAAATTTATTTTTGGATTTTGTTTAAATACACTAAAAACTCGATTATCCGAATCGTGATTATCCAAAATTCCGGTTTATCCAGATTAAATTAAATATATCATTTTAATATGAAATTCGATCGATCAAAAAAAATCATTGACAATGGCAATTGATGGGTTAACGATATTTATAAATAATTTATCAGAAGGATTATAAGTTAACACTGTAATGTATTTTACATAGACCTACATATCGTTTTGTTCTTTACATATTCACGTTTTTTATGCTGTACAATGTTGGTGGTTTTTGAATACCAAACTGGGGGCATATACATTAAAATTTCAGACCATCCAAATTTTCGTTTATCCGAAATAGGTTTTGTTTCATCACATTCGAGTTTGTAGTGTATCCTAAATGATTAAGAGCGGTGTAAATTTGGATTAACGTAAAATTTTTCAAGCGTAGACATTGAACGACGATGACGACTTTACCAGAGCTTTTCATTTTCTGATTTTTTTTTTAAAACAGTGTCGTGCCGATTACATATTTTGCTTACTTGCAGTTTGTAATCGTTTTTGAATATTTCAGGTGGTTCTTAAAATAATATGTGAATGTTTTTAAGAACTTACTTTGAAATAGATAAATTGTACACAAAGAGGAATACAGTTAAACTGAAAATGCACCTATAAACTTGGCCTCTTATCATTCAATTCGTATGACCCTTTTTTGTTGAGATATTTGATGAAAGGCTTTTCTTACGTTAAAACATTGGAGTTGACAAAGAATAGTGTCTCAAGATGGATGTTGAAAAAATTGACTTCTAATCCACATGATGAAGTGGTTCCCATTTTGTTCCATATCTCTTATTCGTTCTTTTATTTTTTGTCTCCCAGCTTTCTTATCGCGGTTTTGTCCATACGAAATGCGTAACTTTTCTGCTCGTTCGTTTATATTCTTTTGATTTATCCTCTTTTTTTTTGGACACTGCTGAAGAGTAAGCTGACCACCAGTAATTGTGATCGACTATACCAAGGGGGTCATTTCAGGGCTCCTACTCATTTCACAAACAATTACTCAAAGGCTCACTGACCCAACACTCGAGTCTGATAGCCAAGTCGATGATAACAAAGAGGTGAGATTAACGCCTTTAGGGAGAAATCGATCTCGATTTCTCACAAACTCCAACGAGAACAACCAACCAATCAAATTTTATTCTTGTTTCCTCAGAATTTGGTTCATCATTTCACAGTATGGAATTTTTTTTGGTGTTTGTTTAGTCATTCATTCACTGATTAAATGGCGTGAGCCGGACAGCAACTGTATTTATATAACGTAACAAAATTTTTTTATTGTTTCGTTTTTTATTCGATATAATTTAGAAAGTATTCT
The DNA here is from genome assembly GCA_034695005.1 of Cryptops parisi. Taxonomy (NCBI): domain Eukaryota; kingdom Metazoa; phylum Arthropoda; class Chilopoda; order Scolopendromorpha; family Cryptopidae; genus Cryptops; species Cryptops parisi. Next base: position 7,274 of record JAQIWH010001624.1, read on the forward strand.
TTTTTTTTCTCCTATATTTTGGTTGAAACCAGAAACCATCAAATTTCATTATTTTAAATTATGTTGTGCCTGCCAACTTTTATGTCGGGGTGATGTGTACGTAATGTCGTATAATAATTATGAAAAGTTTAATGTTAACACATTGGTAAGCGTCTTGAAGCTACGAGCCTATAAGCATACAAAAACAATATAAACCATTAGTAGGCATAATAATTCCAACACACATCACTTTAATGTCTAGTGTTTTATATATTATTCAGAGTTTATTGTTCTTTAACCAAGTATTATAAAGGAGCACGTGACTACATTACAAAGATAATAAACATTTTATTTGTTTCGAAAAACTAAAATTGGATGAACTTATACAGGGTGAGGCAGTTAACTAAAAGTAGGTTGTATAGCCTGTACAAAAAATCGTATACAACAAAAAATAAAAAAGTTACATAAAATTAATAAACACATAGTTACAAACGTTCATTTGTATTATACGTGATTTTTGATATTTATCAACTTATCTTCGAACTCCGTTTTTCATGATTTTATGAGGAATGAGGTGATCTCTTGAATAATCTAAAACATATTAGTAACTCTATGTATAAGTTTCTGAGGTGATTCATGATTTTATTTAGCTAATTGAGCTTAAAGGGCAATTTTGTAAACTAAAATGTATTGAAAGAAATTCAAAATTTTCATAGTTTTTTTTTATTCTGAAAATTTTGTAACCTAGTCGTTGCATTTTAAACTGAAATGTTGGTTGGTGACAAAAAAAATCACATCATTCTTTGGTTGTCTGCATGACGTTCAAGACACGACGAAATAGTAAGCAGGTGATATCGAACGCTGTCATTGCAAAAACACCTTTGACTTCCATTGGAATAACATGGTACGAACTTTGACAAGCGATGGCAAAGCTCATCGCGTGCACCGACGCCATGTCTTCTCACGTCCACCTTTCAACAACAGCTGTCCCAACTTTAACATTGCTAACGTATCGAACAACAATTCACGCCTTAGTGACGAAAAAACTGTTCTCTGATCGATTTGGATCTAGTAAGCTATTGGTTGCTGCTGGTCGTGAAAAGCAAAATCTTTTACCGAATTCTTCCACTTGACAACTTTCGTCCTAAAGGGACATTGTAGCAACAAGCCTTTTAAAAACTCAAGTCTCCTAGGAGATTTGAAATCTTGTTTTTGATCAACATCAACGTGTGAGATGTTGTTGCTTATATTAGTAAATATGTTTATTACATTAATGAGTTGAAAGCAGCTTTTAAGATGAAAACGTGTCAGGTGATGAATAAAATATCGATAACGCAACAACGATCGTTTAAAGTAAGTTAAGCGACACCCTGTCAAACATCAAGCACCGTGATCAATAATTTCTTCTCAAAGTATACTAATGATGATCTAAGTGGATTCATTAAAAGGGATGCATGTTCGTGAATAGAAAAAAATTATAATATACCATAGATTCGACGACTGGTTAGTGACAGTGACGCATATACTTATTAGTTTATACCATTATATAGAGTGAGTCAAAAGTAAAATTTTATGGAAATAATATAAAGACCATTATAATAATAATTTTAAGTTTTGGATATAATAGCACTTTTATAGGGCTCTTTGCATTGATCTCGCATTATTACAAACCGAAAATAGCATTGTTACATTGGAAACTATGAATCGTAGCTACTAAGTCATAGTTAGAAAGTTGTCGCCACTATCTCATTTAGTAAGAATCCACTTTTGTTTTATTTATTTTTAACGATGCAACCGAAATAAAATTTGATACAACAACAGAGCAAAAGGTATGCTGCCTTTACAACACCTTTTCTGCAAGTCACTCCTACTACGCATTGGAGGTAGTTTAGTTGCTGCATGGTTAATTTAAATACAAATTTAATGATGCATAACAATTATGAAGTAAAATTACCCTTACTGAATAACATGTGTGACTTGCAGAGATGCTGCCGTAGGAGCAGCATACCTTTTACTCTCTATTGTTGCATCAATTTTTATTTCGGTTGCATCGTTGGAAATGAATAAAACAAAACTGGTTTTTACTAATTAAGGTGGTGGCTACAACTTTCTACATATGACCTAGTTGTTACGACTCATAGTTTCCAATGTAACAATGCGATTTCCGGTTTGTAACAGTGCGAGTTCAATGCCAATACCATCATTGTAAAGACTCCTATGAAGGTACTATTATATCCAAAACTCAAAATTGTCATAATAGCCTTTATAATACAGTATTTATAATATTTCCATAAAACTATATGTTTTATTTACCTTATAGTGTACTCTATACTCTGTTTTTGTCACCCAAACAAGCAAACCCATACGCGAACGCAACAATTTACAACTGCATTTGGAGAGTGGCATGAGGTTATTTGTGTAAAGTGTTTTATAGACCTATTTTATAATCTACTTTGAATTTTATTTCGGTGATTTTTTTGGTTTTTCAAAATATTAATGAACTGTCAGTTCTAAACGTGAATAGTGAACACTAATGTGATTGTTGGTATAAACTGTTTGATAGATTTATTATATAGTAAACCTTATTCACTATTTTTTAAAAAGTATTTCGTCTACAAATTTTAGTTGAAAATTCTTAAATAAACATAGCAAAAGTGTGTAATATTTGACAGTTATCGTTACATTAACAGACTAGTGTAAATCTATTATTCAGAATAGATAAATGAAAATAAAACATCAATTTGACACACTATCTGATTTTATTATAATACCAGCTAATTAATCCGGCGTTTGCCCGGGTAATATTTAAAATTGATATGTTACTGCTGTTCAAATGCTCAGCTGCTCAAATTTTCAAATTGATTTTTTAAAAACAATAGTGCTATCCAACGTAGAAATGAAAAGAACAAACGAAAATAAGGAAAAATAACCAGAAAAACAACGTCGCAGTAAAGCTATTAGCTGGTTAGCTGAAGTTGGGAGTCTAGTTGGGGGTCTAGTTGACGGCAGGGTAAATTGGGGAGGGGCGGTCGATAAAAAACTCATATACTTAATTCCGCTGAATCCTAAAGAGTAACTATGCAAAATCTAGGTTCTGATTGGTTAAAGGACCTAAGAGTGCATAGCGAACAAACAGTCTGATGGTCTGAGCGTTCACCTCTGGCGGCAGTGGCTCGCGTTTGCCTCCCACTCGTGCCATGTGGATTTAATTCGGGGTCTGACACTACGGGGGCAGGTTTTTTCGGGGTTCTCCCGTTTCCTTCTGCATCATAAAACCCTGTTCCATGTTTATCATCCTCATCTCATCGTCATGTTTGTATTTCTAATTCCAATAAAGTCTGAGGGCCAAATGAGAAAGCTATAAAGCCAGTCGGTGCCCTTGTTAAACTCCAAGTACCTGCCTATCTATACATACATTGTATTAGAAATGTGAATAATGTTGAATATTAAACTGAAACACCATTTTGCAGGTTTTTGAAAATCATTTTATTGGACAAATAAACAATCACTACCAATATAATTCTTGACCACACATGAACACTCAAGTTTTCAGTTAGCAAAAACGTTACGGATACTCCGCTTCTTGTCTCCCACATTGTGTCATCATGACGTAAACGTATTGAGTAAGATATTCAAAGATGGCGATAAAACGAGTTGGAATTGTCTCGGTGTCCGGTTTCTCCTATTAATCGTTCGTGATGACTAATACTTGAAATGGATTTATTTTTGTTTCTATCCGGAAGGAAGTTGGATCGACAGTAAAGAAAAAGTGGAGAGCGTGTGTAGTTGGGTAGAAATCGATTTGTTCTTCCGATTTTGGTTTTCTTGCGCGACTGCTGATCAGTGAAGCGGAAATGCTCGCGATTGGCTGTGACAGGATCATTTCGAGAAACGTTGGCGACTGACTCGCGAGGATCAAAAGGGGACGAAGACGCAAAGTCTACTTTTGCTAACAGTCAACTGGACACTGAACCAAAACGAGTCAAAGGAAGGGTCGCAAAGATATCGACTAGAACATTCCACCAAACGAAGACGAAAAAAATGCTGGAACGCGGAAGAAAAAGAAAAAACTAATTTATTGAACCAATTTGAGATAGCTACTAGGAACCACTACAGATTTAATGCCCGAGATAAAAATGATTCTCCTATCTGTTCAGTAAACAATCGATGTTTTATTGTATCCTTCCTTTCTATTGGAGTTGCGTTCGCTTCGCGGCACAAAATTGAAGAACAAAGTTAGGAAAACAGAAATGAACAAAGCGACCAGTTGATAGACGACAAAATTTAATTTTTAAAATGTATTTTTTAGTGATTAAATTTATGATTATGTTGCTGCTTTTGTAATTATCGAGGTTTAGATCATTTTTAATTTTTTCTTTACCTTATTTTAAAATGATTTTTATAAAAAATAATGACACTTAGACAGGATAGAGTTAGATTTTAATAAAATATAGGATGTTCACATTAAATAGTAGAGAAATAAAATCGACATAATCAATCAATCAATCGTGTGTATTGCGGGTTAATGTGCATATTAGTAGAATAATAATATAACTTTATTAATTTAATTTCAGCTTTATTTTAAAATTTAACAGGTTCATTTGAAAACAAAACCGTATATTACATTGACCTCGATATAGTTTTTGTAGTGAAAAGTTATAAGCTAATAAAATTATAGTTCGAGTTAACTATTACTCATTGTACATAGTGTTGAATAACTTGGTTAAATTTAAACTTATTTTTCACTGTGTACAAGTAAAAATATTTTTACGATTTGATCGGATTAATTTTTTTAGAGATTAGGCTTGAATTTTTTTCAAGCCTATATTTTTTTCAAGCCAATATATATATAAAATAAAAAAATACACAAGGATAGTGAAACTTGAATCTTTTTAGAAACTGATGAAATTCAAAATGTCTGCTTACGGTACTTTTCAAAAAAATGTCATAAAAAGATGTTTGCCGTAGGCTTTCCATGTAGAACGCGATCATCTTTAAGAACAATTTATGGAGTCACTCACAGCTAGACCCCCTTTTTTTATATATATATAAAACTCGAGGCATTTAATCGATCAACCCACATGCGAAAACATTAGTCGTAGAATGAACAAAAAAGCATGTAGAAGAGTTGGAGCTTCCAACATTTCGAACTCCAAACACGTTGAACGTTTCGTCGTTTCACTACATGGTGAGACAGGGGAAAAAACCCAATCAACAAATGTTTCTTCGAAAAATTCTTTGCACTTTTTTTTTTTTTTTTACAAAAAAATGGGAGAAACAGGAAAAAAAAGTGTACAACAACTCAGGAAACCGAATTTCGTTCTTCTTTTTCGTTTTCTTTCTCGGTGTTGGTAAGCGTGCTGCACCTTTTGCAAAGCTTGCTGCAAGAATTCGAGGCAAGTTTATTGATCTGTTCGTTTAGGAAATTTAATTCAGATACGTGCAGGTACTTGAAATTCCAACGTTCGACTAAAATTCATTCGACAACAGAGATTTACTCCTATAGTATTCGACTTATTTTTTTATGACGTTAATATAATCCTAATTTCATGCCATCGGATCCTTGTTAAAGACGAGGAATCTCCAGACTTACCAGAAAAATGTTTCGCAATAATTCAAAACTTAGGACGGGGGAGGGGGGTGAAAAGAAGCGACGTTGGTTTTCAATCGTGTTTTATTAAATGAGAAAAAAAAATGTTTATAAAAATTTAATTAAAACATCATCTTTCAGTTTTTGTGTCAGCCAGTGAGAAAAACGATTTTTCCTAACATTTATTTTTATATATCTATCTATCTATCTTGAAGCTATAGTCTGATGGAACAAGTTGGAAGCCCAATGAGGGGGTCCGTTTAGAGGCCATAAAAACGTTATCAATCCGAGTTCAGGTGTCATGAATCGATTGCAAACAAATTTGAGCAGCTATAAAGCACGACACTGCAGGCCAAGTCGTAATTTATTCTTTGCGATCGGTTTGATGCAATTCGCTGGGGTTCAATAAGAAAATAAAATCCACCAGGGTGAAATTCGTTCTGGGAGTTTTATAGCGCCAACAAGATTTTTCCGTGAAACAAAATCTGGTGACGAAATTGCCTCACTAGTCCAGATGGTCGGGAGATTTTGATTCGGCGTCAAACGCTGATTAGGTTGACGTTTTGCGCTTGTTTCGACAAAGAAGATGAGGTTTTGGAAGCTGCTCGGTGATTCGTTTTGCAACGGCTCCTTCCTCCCAGTTATCTGTCGTTATTAGTTTCTAGGAAAAATTGTTTATTCACGTGGTAAAGGTCGTACGCAGTTTCCACATCCCAGGGCATTTTCAATGTCATATTATAGAATGCCCACGAGCAAAATTTTCATGGAACGCGGGTTATTGGAAAATGTTGTATACGCTTCAAATTCTTCATATTTTCTATTACATAGTCTGTCATAGTTTGAAAAGATGTGATTCAAAAGTACAGTGTTATCAGATTTTGATTTTATACGAGATAGAGTTACGACAAACGTAAAGACTGTAGATTAAGATGTCAAAAACTAAAGTATACTGTATATTTATTTTATTTTATTTATTCATTTATTAACAATACGTCCCTTTGAGACAAAATACATAAAATGAGGGTGATGACTATATAAGATGTTATACAAATAAAATACATGAAATGATTGTGATAAATATACAAATGTTAAACAAATAGAATGTGTTTTGCAGTATTTTTTGGAAATAGAAACAATACGAGTTGCACTTGATATCTTTACATATGAAAGTTATAGACCAAAGGTGATTCGGCAAGGCATTCCATTCATGGAAGGTATTAAAAGGATATCTATTAAAAGCTTGATTGTTGAGATTTGGAGAGATGGATAATGTATAAAGACGACTTGTGCGTGTGTTCGGATTTGAGGTCAAACAAGAATTTATAATGTGTATTGGGTATTGTGGATGTTTGAAAACCTTAGAAAATTCATATAAGCGATGAAACCTAATTAATTGTTTTATATTAAGCAAACTCTTACTTTTTAAAATTTTTATGATTAAAGTATACTTGCCTAGAATAGAAATTGTGCGAATTATACGGTTATACGCGAATTGTACTCTCCTAGTACGATAATTCGGAGCATCACCCCAAATGATAATCGGATAGGACAGACCTTAGTCTTAATATACATGATTTTTTCATTGAGATTTAAAACGTTATATGAGAGAATTATATGAGAGAAATTATTTAAAAAATATGTTCACATTTGTTAATTTTATTTTATTATCTAACTTTTGCATTTTAAACGTAGCTCAATTTCATCATGCTAAAAGTTATATTTTTAGTTAAAGTGGTTTACCATAAAATATGGTAAAAAATCCGGCTCTGAATCTTATAAGTAAAAATATTTCATATAGGCTATCAGTTAAATAACTTTTCAGTACAGTACCGGTACTTATTTTTTCAAAAATAAAGTTTTATTTTTATATGATACTGTGTAGTGATTAAACTATATTTTTTTTGTATTTAGACACTATCGGAGAAAAACTTTAAATTAATTAAAACAAAACTAGTTTCTAAATATACCATTCGTTATAACTTTGCGAAAATGTTTTACGAACATGACTTGAACAAGCTTCATCCAATTAATTAAAAATTCATTTTACAGTATGCTATCAATTAGTTTACTTTGTTTCACATTATTTCAGAATCTATGGGGGTGTACCATATTAAATCCTATGGAATTATAAATCCTCATTTTTGTTCTTTGTGCTGGTAGAACATTACTTTTATTTGGTCGAACAAAACAACGTACCATAAGTCTGACGAAATGAACGCCGTTTCGCACGAAATAATTTTTTATACGTTATCATTATTATCAACATTATCCACGGGCGACGGATGACTAACGTACTCTTTGCAGCAACAACAACAACAAAGCCCCAACGTCGTTGTTAGTGTTGTCGTTGCCACTACTTACTACCCGACCGTAAAACGCGATTAATCGTCATCACGAACTCCCGATAACAATAACAACAACAACGGAGACGACGACGACAACCACTGAGAAGGGATGTATAATGTCAAAGAAGCAGGGGAAAAAAATAAACTGTGAGGAAACAAGAAAGAAACTCGACCCGATAAAAACAAACATCGGGTTGATCTCTTAACATTCGCTGTTGGAAATCTCCGATGTCTGTCTGTCTGTCTGTTTGGTGTGTGTGATATTGTACGTACTATGTGTGTTTGTGTAAAGGCTCGCAGCACCATCAGCTTTCTCCATTATTATTATCTCGCTTTTCCCTGCGAGAAACCATAAACGTGTCGTGCATTTGCTCATCAAAGGAGATAATTAGCGTTTTAAGAAAAGCACGGTCGTCGCCAATGGCCGCTTATTAAATGCGCCAAACAGCCATTTTCAGACCGTCGCTCTTTGCAGCAGCTGTCGCTAAACACTGTTGATGATGATGGTGACGACGATGATGACGACGACGATGCACGGAATCTCGTCCAGGAATTATCCACCTACTAGCTAATATACTACGACGACGACTACTACCTTGCTTAAGAGTTACTAAACCAATTTTGGACTTTTTCGCACGGTTATATTAAAAACGCACCGACTGGGTTACACGTGGTTTAATCTCGTTTCAGCTTCTTTAGAAATGTCCTTAGTAATGGTTTAACAGCTTCGATTTAAAAATAATACAAAACTAGCTTTCCTTTGCTTTAATGATCGCTTTGCATTTATAAAACTGCGTAAGTTGGCTTAGAACTTTGACATAAATGATTACGGTAAAGCTTCGAGTAATTTATTGGAGTGTTAATCTTGTCCAAATAAAGTTAATTTTATGACAACTTACTACGCATTGGTACAATTAGTTCATTCTTCTTTGTAACGTAATTCATAATGTCGCGAGCTAGTCAACGCGCGTTTCATTCATATATTTCAGAGTGAAGAGTGGTAGGCCTACTGTTGATAAAGAAAGTGTAGCGTAAAAAATAATAATGATACTGTTATGGATTAAAATAGAACCACCCTGCACATTTTTGTTGGAAGATTAAAACTGTGAACTGGGTCACACGTTCATTGTTATGGAAAGTTTGGCGAAGAGATTAGAGTCGAACATGTTCTTGGGGGTTTGTCAACGTTGACTGTTTGCCGGCAAATTAATGATGGAAAGCCGATGGCTGCTGGTGCTCCTCGTTTAATGAAAAACTGCCTCTTTAAAAAATCGATATGCAGATGCAAAACATCGTCTATTATCTTGCTGTTGTAGTTTTTTAATATCTTTTTTCCCTTTATTTACCTTGGCTTAAATGATGAATACGAGAGAAGACCTGCTCGAGAAACATCTGCTGCTGCATAAATGAGCTGAGATGAAAACAACCTGAGAGATGAACGTCTATCTCGATATATTTTCTTTTCCAAACTTCATATCTCTTACCGTAGGTACTTTCAATCTTGACGTTTCCTAGATGTTGACAAACCTAACAAAAATAGGTCGATTTTTATGCTTTTGTTTCCTAGGCTTCCTTTAATTTAATTAAAAAATAAGATAATACGCACAAGGTGTCCGCAAAATGATCTTCACTACGTTTACCCAGTATAAAACGTTAATTAAGAGGTGTAAAAATCCTTGGAATGTTTCAATTTTGCAGAAAAACTCGTTAAAAGTTTATGAATAGCAAGTTTCTACGAGTTTTCTTCATGTTTTCATCCTTTATCTCATTAGGCATAGTGAAGGTGCGCTTAAAAATGCAGTGTGCGTGGAGTGGTCTATTCAAACAAAATAAGCATTTGCACATAATAAATAACAAGTACATTAAAAATGCTTTTTAAAAATACGCTTTATATATAGTTTTCGCTTTATGCGAATTTAGATTTAGGCGATCTTTGAGTAACGCGATATTCGATTTAGGCAAGTTTTGAAAAATTTCATTTTCGAGTTTTGCAATTTTCGATTTAATTTATGTTTTACGTTTTATTACACAATCCTTAGAATCATAGTACATAGTTGTTTTTTTACAATAGAACAAATCCAGTATTTCTACGATTTTTTGTTTGTTTGTTTTTTATATTGGATGAAAGTTGTGAAATTCTTGGACACCCTGTATCACGTTCTATCATCAGCCATTGTAACGCAACGTAACATTTGCAAAATGCAGCGAAGCTAAAAGCGACACAAAGTAACTATTAGCTAATGTTTTCAAGAAATGTTGGTGCTGGAAAATGTTGAGCCTCGGCGAATGTAGATAGATAACAGCAGTTAATTATGCCCGCCATCCATCATGCACAGCATCACACGTTGTGGCAACATCATCACTTTGCCGATGAAATCTTCTCAACCACCATCGAATAGCATTGTTTACATAATTCATAATTCTTGCACTAAACTCTACAACTGTTGGACAGTGAACGTCATTAAACGGGTTGCTATGCATGACTCACAGAAGAACGAGCGTGTTCCTAAAAATTAGGTAAATTTACATCGATAGTCGAAATGGTTGTCGAGTTATGACTTTCCAAGAAATCTATTCATTCGGTTTTAACATTTTTTTTACGACTCGTTCATAATGAAGTTAAATAGTCATTGAATGACAGGTTGAGCTTGTGTTTTTTTTTACAGTTTTAAATCGGTTGTCAAATTGTATTTTTTGTCACCCTGCATTAACGTATTTTTTAAAATAATGAAATGAATTTAAAATAAGACGATAGAACTTAAGAAGCACGAAAAGAGCCAAAACTCAATGAATTTAACTACTTATTCTAATATCTTGTTTTAAGTAAAAATGAAATAATTTATTGAATCTCGTGTATAATAATTATTAACATCATGTTTAGTTTATTCTGGAGATTTAAAGTAAGCTGCCTTTAAAATGTTTAATTTTTGTTTGGTTTTCTGCGAATATCAACATAACGCGACGTGTTTTCATCCGGTTATCTGCAATCGACAACGCCTATTCAATGACCCACACGACATGTTTCATTAAATAAAACCCCAAGTTTTAATCATTAAATTAAGTGACCTAGCTTTAATTGATGAAACAATCTTTTAAGAACGATTCAAGTATAAAGGAAATTTTCGGAGTGAAAAATACCACGAATCGCTATCGAATGCTGCTATCGAATAACAATGTCTTGATAATTTTATATTGTTTTTTTAATATTTTTATTAATATATCATAACTTATAATAGCAGGACATAAACCCACGCTATTAGAATTCAGTTGTTGGCAAAGGGATTATTCGAGTTTCTATTTTTTTTTTTTAACTCTGTCACAGCAAGTTGATGGAGAAAATTTATTTAACGCGAGTGTGTGTAAAAAATTTTATATTCCTGGTTGACGATTCGAGACAAGACGAAAATTGATAACTTTAGCCATCTAATTGAGTTTCTTCCAAAAACTTGGACAAATCATTATCGCCGAGTAATAAAAGTAACCCGTCAAAACGCGTTTCTTTACTCTCTTCTTTATCTTCCTCCTCCCACCCACTCTCACTTAATGTAGTAGTAGGATTTTTCTTGGTCTCGTTTCAGTTTTTCTTATCTCTTCTATACATCATCATCTGCCTTTCATCCACTTGTTTGCCTCATTTCTCCCTTTCGTTCGCTTCCAACTTTGTCTAAGATTTTGTCGTTCCCGTTTTTTTTTTGGTCGCTTCTCTTTACGTTCTTCCTCTTCTTCCTTTCTCGTTTTCTCCTCCTCGTCCTTTAGCCGTCTTTTCCCAAGCATGAGCAAAAAGATGAGCTCAACTGTAAGAAAAACCGAATGATTATCTGTCACGAGAAGCCGAGAAGAGAAGAAGCGAACGCATCCTCTGTTCTCGCCTACCTCAGGGATTCTACCATAATTTGTCTTCATCAGGGAGACCTACGAAAAATTTTTCACTACACCCTTCAACTTAGATTAAGCCGTGATTTTTTCTTTCCATATCGTACCGAAGAAGTATATTTTTCTTCTTTATTTATATAAAAAAAATAAGAATAGGATAAAAAAATATACGAAAAAAACACGCAGCATTTGCTATGCATGGTTCGGTATAAAATATACTTTTTCAGAGTCATTGATGTTTACTTATCATGGATTTGAGAAATTGCAATGAACGAGTAGAAAGTGGTAATTTAATTTTTTCGGTATGGGTGAATAGTGAACGTTGCATCGAGTTGACAATTCTATTATCCGGGTAACTGAAATAGTTTTTCGCATAGAAAAGTTGTAAAAGAAAAAGCAGATTTTTTTGGGGGGGGGGATTTGGTGGAAAAGGAGAAAACACGAACAATAGGGGTAACGAAAATGTTGTTTGACAGTAGACAAATCATTTCTTTTGAGCAGTTAATCTTTTACGTATTTACAAAAAGTAGAAGACGACGGCAACAAAGGTGAATTTCATTTCCAGGTTTGTAAGAAGAACAGATTGTAAGAGTAAATTGGCAATGTCTTCGCTAGTTCTTAAAAAAAAGTTAAATTCAATTGTAAAAAAATTTTTTTAGTTAGATTTAAATACACGTATAGCATCAAGATTTTTCAAAGCAAAAAACGTCGAATGAAATAATAAGAAAACGTTAAGAAACGATTTACTTTATTTAAAAAAAAGTAAAAAACATTTTTTTTAAACAAATTGAGACAATAAAGCGGGTGGATAAGCCTAAAACTGAGATCTCTTGGCATTCTTAAAATCTCTTGACATTTAGGTTGTTTATTCGCACAAGGTTCAAACAGCTATGCATAGTTTAGTGTTATCCTGCAAAACCTCAGTAGTACAAAATGCGGAAAGTGCTCATTTTTTGGCGAACAAAATAGGGGTGGTTATTTAGCCAATATTATTTTTCACATAAGATGTACATTATTTTCAAAAATTAAAGTTTCCTTCATTGTTTAGACAGTTAATTTGTCGCACCGATTTGTTTTATCTGTTTTAAAGCCACAGTGACAAATGGCACAGCTTATTTTGCGTTATCCTGTACAATATCAACAAGATTATAACAATACAACTGTAAAGAACCAGTTTTTGTTTTAATCAGTGCATTTTTTCAGCGTATACGAGGGTATACGAGTATTTTTCAATTTTGATTTTTATCGATATGTAATCATATTTTATCGATGCTTTATCAATTTTTTTCGATACTTGTACCGAAGTTGATTTTGCGTACCACCTAACTCTTTTTAAGATCGGAGCATTGCTTTAAGTTGATTCACTCTTTCCGACAACGCCAGTATGTACTGTAGGCCTACGTGAACAAAATCTCACAAACAGGGAGATGGGGTAAACGAATAACGACTTTCAATTTTTTTAATAAGAATTTTTCGATTCCTTTTTTTCTCAATTTTTATATACATATTTTTTTTAACCATAGATGGTTAAAAAACCATAGATGGCTGTTTTGGTTGTTTTTTTTCTTCCTTTTTTGGTCATTTTCTTTGTTGTTAAATATTTGTATTTTTCTTTTGTTAATTTGTTTGGTTTCATTTTTGTTGCATGTACATTGTCTCTTCGGGACGAAGATTATATATATATATATAAATAAAATAAATAAAAAAATAACTAATACAATTTTAGAATATACAATAGCCCATAATCCTCATCCTGTTTTATCGCAACACAAGTACAAAATTTCATGAAAAGCGGTTCCACCGTTTTCGATTCAAACGCGCACAAACAGACAGACCTAAAAATATGTGTATATACAGTTAGATGTAGTATAAAAAATGTATTTTTCATTTCAAACATCCATCTAGGAATCGTAAAAAAATCATCACCGGGCATTTCAGCGGGTAGTTAACGTAGTTGTTGCTAGACATTCTAAAACTCGAGTCAAAAGTTGAAGTAGGACGGTTTGAAAAATTATGAAAAAAAATGTCAGGAGAGAAAAGCGTCGTCGTCATCGTGCCTTAATTCTCGCACGGGTGTAATTACATACTCGCTAATTTTGTGCGGACCACTCTGGTCACGTGCCGTAGTAGTAGAGGATGGGGGTGTTGAAGGCCAGTCACGAATTATCAACAGCAGGCTGTGTTGACGCAATTGCTTACAGCTGGGGGATGGCCCTGTTCCAGAAACGCGAGAATCCTCTACAGACCTTCACTCGGCATTGATTTTCGAGAAATGACGACCGATTGCATCCGAAAGGAGAAATTTTTCAAGAAATTAGATATCATTTACCTTCTCACCGTCAACTCCAACTTTCTACGAGTTGGTTTTTCATTTTTATTTTATTTTACTTTTATCATCATCATCACACTACAGTAATGTGTTTGTTGTTGTTGTTCGTTGGTGTTGTTGCTTACTTTAATCTAAAAGCTAACCCTATCGAGATAGCAAACAGCCTTTAGTAAGTAAAATTTAAAAACGAAAGAATTTTTAACGAAATACGAATATGCAGAAATGAATGTCAGAAAATAATGTCATAGGAACGAAAGATTCCCCCCTTCCCAACTTTTAAAAAAATTCTCAATTTTCCTTAAATATACAAAGGTGTGCTTGCATTTCAAATGTTTTTCATGTCTTTCAAAAAAACATGTCATTTTCAACTAATTTGTTTTTGTCATTTGTAAGTTTTGTGAAATTAAGTTTCATTGTTTTTGTTTTTCATTGGGGTGTCTCTATGGAATAAAAATAAAATAAAATAAAGATAAAGATGAGTTGCCAGTTGCAAGACAAAAACAACTTTTTGTTATAAAACATGAAATAGGTGTATAAATTTGTATGAATTTGTATGTGTGCATTGAAAATAAAAGTTTTGCTAAAATTGTCAATTCCGCTCACCTCGAGATTAAAAACTTTGTTGCATTTTTGTTACGAACATTGGGCATCACGAAAACTGTAGACTGTGTCATCTTAATTACTGTAAAGTTATTATTATAATTAATTTGACAGACTAAATGTTAAAATTATCAAGTATGGCGTCTTTATTGTTCATTTTGGTAAACTTCAATTACAATACACTCTGTATAAAATAATAATAATAATAATAATAATAATAATAATAATAATAATAATATGCAAAACAGATGTGTACACAAATATTCTATAATAAACGTATCACTTTTGTACACAGCTTCGTTATTTATTTTACATGTTAGGAATGCTTTATTCATGTTCACTTTCATTTCTATTTCTGTTCATTATAGCGTATATCGGAGAAACTAATTAATTTGATTTTGGTTTCTCGGCAATGTAGTTTTCAATTAGTTCCAATTTGAACGGAAGGATTATTGAATGGATCGATTTCTCCCATCTCGATTTTTTTTTTACCGAAATGTTTTTGAAAAAACAACAAAAAAGCAAGCTTATTTTAAAAATTCCAGCAACGGATCAGATGCGTTGATTGAACGCCAAATAATGTTGTTATGTGGTCGTGGAATAGGTTTCTTATCCATTCCAACGATGGGAGAAAGAAAGTCCATTTCGGTTAAGAGTCGTGTCTTTTTGACTTCATGAATACATCAAAGGAAGGCCGACAAAATGAGCAGTTTATTTGCGGAGATATGTCTAATGACGAACACGTTTGTTGGTTCTCACTGACGTTAGCTTCCGCTTTTCTTTTGCAAATAACGTACACAAATTGTGGTTTCCGAGAACTGTACACAGTTACCATGCCAATGAGAAACTAAGTAACTCATGCATGAAGACGTGTTGTGATGAAACACTGCACTCAATGGCCTCAAGGCACCTGAGATGAAAGCTAGAAAAACCGCAAATTTGTCTGCACAGACTTCAGTTGTTTTTGTAATAAAACAACTTTTTATTTTATTTATAAGTTGATATAATTCTCCAACAAGAAAGTGTCTTTCTATATGACGTGCATTTGTTTTATTAACAAAACGTTTTTTGTTCAAAATCTAGTTGTGACGACACGACTTTTATGCATAATTAACAAAAACAGCGCAACACTCCGCTGTTTAATTTTGCCTTTCATGAAGATTAATCTTTTAAATAACTTCATTAGAAGTGTGCAGTAAAATTTTATATTTATACTAATGGACTACTTAACTGTAGAAAATGCTAAAATTAATTGAAGTATTACAGGGTCATTCTAGTGTCTTTGTGTAGTTTAGCATTGTCTTATTTTTTGTCTCTCCACGATGGTATCAATCTGAAAAAAGAATAAATTAAATAATTGATAATATTATTTATTATCAAATAATTTCATCGTTGGTACGTCACTTCCAGTCAACATTCTTCACTTGTTTTTGAACTTATCCGTTTACCATCCGTGAAAGTTACTAAATTTGAGAAACTGAATCGAAGATTATAGTTTTTATCTACGGTACATTTAGATCGTGTCCAACCATAGTGAACTAACTCATTTTTTAACAGTTTTCGACTAAGAATTATATTTTTACTGGACCAATAAAAAGAGTTACACGGCACTATAAACCAATCGGAATATCATGCGACTCTATGGACAAATCATACGTAAAATCATCGTTTTGTAGTTGTTTTTTCACTTAGCTCGGTATGGTTTTAAGACGCTCCATTCATTGTTGGGTTTGGTAATTCTCTTTGTACTGAGATGACCGACTTAACTTGGTCAACCACAAGTGCACAGTTCACTTTCTCTTCTATTGAAACCATTTGGTGAAGCCTGATTTCGCCAAAAATTACCGATAACATTTTAAAATAATAAAAAAAAATAAATTAACCACTCTTAGTACATACTAAACTGTTCTAAATTTTATTTGTATCGTTTCTCACTAATTTTTTTTAACTCAGAAGTTAATGGAAATTTATTTAGCAACGATTTAAAGTATACACTATAATAATGCTTTAAGAAATTAATACAACGGTAGTGATAAATTATCACTACCGTTGTATACATTTCTGTAGTACCGGTACTACTTTAATTAGCTACTATAATTAAAACGTGGATTATGTTTTCATTGGTTCGTGAATTCAATGATTTGGCTTTACGTCTATTTTTCATTACCTCATGTGGAAGATTAAATTTACTTTAAAGGTTAAACACTATTTCAATGTATATTTCTTCTTTTAAAGCCAAGGAAAAAAAACACTTTTCATTTCCTAAAATAGTTTTAATCCTTATAATCTTGGCAAGATATCTACTTTTAATATCAACTCGCGAAGAGTTTCAAAACATTTTTTTTTACATTCGACCTCGGTATAAAAGGTGAGAAGAAAAAATCGATACAAAAAAAAAGAAAAGATGTTGATCCTTTTTTTTTGCACCGCATTTTATCTAAATTTATTAGCTCGAGTCTTTATTAAGGTTTCCGGCCCCGTACCCCTGTGGGACCGAATGATAAACGACGAACTACGTTGATGAAATGAAATTTAAACACATTCTGTTGTTTGGCCTATCACCGGTATATTTCACTTACATCGATTCGTCAACGATAACGTTTACTTTTACTAACACCGAGTTGGTTCGAAAGGACACTTTATAACACCACTCGGACACTTGGACAAAAAAAAAATTTCCACCGTTCAATCTGGGAAAAGTTAAGAATCGAACTGTTTAACTCACAGGACTCGTCTTATTTAGGAAGCTCGAGCCTCTCGGTTAAACGAATCGTCACTGAATTACAAATTTTTCCTATAATGTGAGAAGAATATCGATTCTCCCAGCGGGATTCGGTGCACCAAAGGTCAGTGTGAGGTCAATCGAAGCCTAATTCAATTTTTTTTGCTCCAATAAAAAAAACTCGGTAATCAATAATTTACTATGGCCATCTAACGGTAAACCGTTTGGAAAAACATTCCCACCATTTTATGAGATTTCCGTTTCTCGCTCCGATGCTTTCGTATGTGACTTGTAAATGAAGGACTTCCCAAGTAAAAGAGCTTTAAACTTTTCTAACCATAGAAACTTAGGTGACATCTGTAAAGTAGTTTCAACTTCAAAAGAAGTATTTTCTTTTCTTTTTTTTCACTTCTTTTTTAGATATTTTATGAAGACTGCTTTGCAATAACACTAATCCTAAATAACGCCACAGGGTGTTAGGAATGTACATAAAAATACAGGGTGACGTAGATCTTGCAGTCCACGAGGCAATAAAACGACAGTGTACGTTATACCTGAGATTGTAAAATTTAATATATCACTAAAGTACACATTATACCTACACTTTCATAATCAAATTAACATTTACACCTAACATTAGCAGGTATTCTATTAGTTTATTAAAATAGTATTTTTTCATCATTTTATTACAAATGCGTTGATAATGATTCATCAGATTTTCCATTAAAGAGAAAGATGACTGGTTGAGGTGTCGTAAAAGACACGTCATAAATTTATCTCGGTCATTTTCTTAGGTGATAAACGTTTTTCTTTTTCTTCACTTTTTTTCTTGGCATTCGGGGAATGAGTTTGAGTTTCCATCTCCAACAAGCTTCGACCTTTTCGACATCAAAAAGCTCCTTGCTGATCTTACTCCCTGTAGCTATACGCTTCGTGACAGAAAAAAAATGGTATGTTGTAGAAATAAATTGAAAGTCTAGAAGGAATGGAGAAAAATATCAACCCTCTCCTTTGGAAAAAATATAATAGAGACTTGGAAGCTGATTCTCACCAAAGAGTAAACAATCCAGGAGATGAAACCAGTGTCAACGAGGGATCATCTTTTCAAAAGCTTCCATGTTGATTTCGAGACCGAAATTAATAAATTTATCTCGTCTTATTTCACGGTTCAGTGACACATGTACAGTGAAATCCGAGAAACGAGATATTTTTTGAACTAGTTTTTACCTTTTTTAGGTTTCAACCTCTTTGACACATAGAATAAATTTAAAGATGGTATAGCTTTTATTCCAGAATTTATATATTTTCTATCCAACCAAATTATAACAAAGAAGTAGGTATTAAAAATATGAACAGAATCATTTATAAAGCATAATCTGTGATATTTTTCTTTAAAGATAACACGAGTTATTAGTGATATGTGACAAACCCCATTGAGAGCTTTTCAGTATATTATAATACAGTGAAATCTAACGCTCGCAGCGAACTATTGCGATCCATCGCATGCGATTGAGCGCCAAGGGGGTGTTTCTGTGTCTTTTTTTTTAAATAGACAGTCCCAAAAATAAAGAAGATCTTGAATTCAAGTTCTTCATTTTTGGGATTGTCCATTGAAAAAAAAAAGTAGGAACATGGCGATCAGTCGCGCGCAACGGATCGCACTAGTTTGCTACGCGTTTAAAACTTGAAATAAAAATCGTGTATCGATATGACTTGGTATTTGATTTTAGATACGATTAACTAAAATAATGTTTCGAACAAAGTATATTTTTAGTAAAACTCTTTACTCGATTAAGGATGCTACACGCGTTCTTCTTAGCAAAATCGGGCGAGTTTTTCACCGGTGAAAAATTATTAATAGAACTAAAGTAAAAAAAAAAAATCAAACTTTAATAATTTGGTACCGAGGGATAATAATTTAAATTTAATTGTTTGCCGAAGGAACTTTTTAAAGATTCATAAATTCATCCATTTTCACCACTCAGTTTTTCATAACTTCACTTTGAGCACGAGGTGAAAATGACAGGGGGGGGGAGGAGGCCGTAGGAAGGGCGAAGAAAAAACATCTGTGAGATTGTTTTGGATTTCAGCAATAGCAAAGTCAACAATGAACTACATGCATTCAAAAAATGATTTGTGAAAAACTCGTGTTTTTATAATATTGCATCTTATTTATCCATCCGGATAAAAATCCAAACAACAACCCTTTTATCGTTTAACTTGAAATGTTGCAAGACTTGCGGTTTTATCATTTTTTGGCTTTATCTTGATACGCTGGTACAATTTGGGCCACCCTGTACACAATACAATTTGTCTATCGTCACTGGCCAACTTTCAACTTTTGGTCGGTTGTTTGCAAAGAATTCCCCTTTGGTGGATGGGTTGCGTTGGGTTTAATCACCGAACCAGGGCGATGGTTGATTCCTTTGTACTTGTTTTCGGTGACCCGTGCGTTGTTTCACCTGCCTTTCACCGTTTTAATATCGCGTCTCTTTTTTAATAGACAAGGATAGGGATGATGGAATATGTGTGTAAACAAGGGTTGTGTCGAGTAAACGGATTCCTCGTGTGTGGCAGGGGTCGTTGGTAGCGCAGCAATTTTCTTGTTGGTGCACGCCAGGCATTCTTTCCACTGGCCTAAGGTTATGAGCCACTGGCTATCCATAACGTGACATAAGATACGCCCCCGCAATGGGAGTTTATTCGCAGCCACAGGGGTTCGAACCAACCGCTGGCACTTTTCCAGAACCATAAATATTTGGTGTCGACTCGAGGTTTAGTGTTAGGTTATCGAGGACCTACTACCGACGACTCTAACTCGACGCTACAATGCGAGATGGAAGAATAATATCGCCATTTGCAATTCTTCTCGCCTTTGAGTCGCCTACTAAAGCTACGTCTAGTTCCAGACTAAGCTTTGGGAATCACTGCCGATGAGTTATTTTGATAAGATATCCGTAAACAACGACATTCGGCAACAACCCACGCTCGTTGGAGACATGGCGTAGAATCCCAGTGGTCTTAATCGTGTGACGAATAAAAGCGTCACCTTAGGAAGCATCGTACTAAATTCACAATGGTCGCCACGGGCTGGTATCATCTAATCTTTATGAGAAGTGTCTGATAGTCATCCGTTGATAAAATTTGTGTCACTTGGAGATTTTCCACGACATTTGCTTTTAATCAGATTTACACTATCATTACTTTGGATAGTATACTTACTGCGCTCACCTCGGTTTTCAGTTTGCACGTAGATGTAAAATAATTTTGCAACTAATAGTTAAGTGAATCCTGTTTTTATCAGCCGTATTTTTCAAACATCGCGTTAATAACACTTCCTATTGACACTCTTAGTTATTCCATTAATCTTTGTTTAAATACATAAACATAATTCCAGACATAATTCCATAAATTAACTGTATCTTACAACTTACTACCAAGTGAAAGTTTCTTGAAGAAATTGAGGTAAAAAAATGTTTTTAAAGAAATTTGTACGGGGAGAGATGTCAAATGAATTTACTCTTTGCCAACGAACTTTTGATTTTAAAATAAAGAATTGTAAATATTTCATCCCAATATACACTGCAATTTTTATTAATTGGAATTAAATTTAGCCTCCAGGACTAGCGCAACTTCATTAATATGACAGAAAGGTTGAGTGACCATGTGGCGTGGTACGTACACGTCATCAAAGTTTCACGAAGGGACTTGCCATAGACGGGCTGCATTACCGTTTTAGCCCTTGGCTTTTCGTCGACGTTTCCCCGTTATTTTCGTTGCGTTAGCTTTAAGTTTGGTTTGCATTTCCATTGAAAGTGTACTACCTTCTTCGGCATTTCAACAAAAGATGCTTGGAAGTGTTTTCAGCCAAGCTTCACCTTCTTCATTTGACTTCTTCGATCGTTCCTTCAATCGATTCACTCTTGAGGAGGGATGTAAATCAACATCCATGATGGCGGCTACTGTTATCTCTCTTCAACCGACCAATTCCGAATAACTTTTCCATTCCTTACTTTCTTTCATCTTTAATGCATTTGTTTTTGTAATGCTACCGAAAGAAGTATCTTCTGTATATTAGATATCTGTTTATTCGAAAAAGAAGTAACAAAAAAAACAAACACTCGCCATATTGCGAGAATCGCAATACCAACCAGGCTCTTATTGTTTTGTTTATTTTCACTACCAAGCCAAATAAACTTGGGTCAATTTATTTATTCACCCTCAGGTCTTTCGATTTTAATTAGAAAATTTCAACTACAGTACAATCTTCATCGGGTTCTTACTTTTCATTTTACCCTGAATCAATACTAAGATGATGTTTTCCTGAAAAAAAGAGAAGAAAAAAATTATCGATTACCCATTTCCAATCGTCTCGGGTTCATTCGTTACTTTCACTCAGTGATGAGTTTCGTCCCAGTCGATATAAATAAAGCATCTTCATTAATTCTCACATATCGTGGAAAATAGCGAAGATTCTTCTCCGACTTCTTCCACCGTTGCAATTCTTTGGAGCATATTTATTTATGAAAAGTTCCAACTTTTTTTTATGAAAAAAAGTTCTTTGACATAAAAGTCATCGTTTTATAGTGAGAAGAGTGGCAAGCAAAATGTTCTCTTTTAACATTCGCAATGAGTTTCCGTTTAATGACTTCAAGATGTACATGAGTCCTAATGCGAATTTGGTTTTACATTATGCAGGTGAAACGGTGAATTTGAATGCGTCAGCAGTGGTGAGTGGAGAAGTGAAACTTCCATGTGACATTACGCCACCTACAACAGATGACAAAACCTTGCTCATACTATGGTACAAAGAAGGCATCGATAATCCTATTTATAGGTAAGACAAACTTTTTATTATACATAATAACTGTGTTTTACTTTTTTCGAAAGAATAACACTATTAAACACTAGGATTGACACATGTCAACAATAAGACGAATGAATTATTTTTGAAGATTTCTTCATTATCACGCCACAGAACAATACGTTAATGAAATTGAGACATTTTTCCTACGGTTTACATTCGTGCTGTTATGGAAATCTAGAGTAAATTTTAAAATTATTTATTGGTTTAACTAGACGACTACTCGTGCTGTAACACGGGAACTTTCTGATTTTAAACCAAAAGCATTGGGGGGAGAGGTGTTATAAATTAGAGTTTTAATTTCATCATGAAAAAAGAAAATATCAGATATTTTAGACAAGAAGGGGAGAACAGCAATAAGTCTAAACAAGGATATCGCAAGTCTTGGGCCGCCACGTTAGATTGATCTAACACATGCAGTTTTTCAATTGTGAGGATAGAACATTTCAAAAAAGTATTCATAACATTTTAAAGTAATATATCATTTTAGTTTCTTGGATGAAATGAACCTTATTATAAGTTATATTTTAATTATACAACGATTTATACAACTATTTTATGTAATA
>JAQIWH010001625.1:0-30140 GCA_034695005.1 Cryptops parisi
CACAAACACCCATACCTACACAGAATTCGGAATAGGCCCAGGGTGACCCAGGTTCGTCCGTTTAAGTGTTTCAATTAGTAGACCAGGTTTCCCGTCAACTTGTATATCTACTTAGTGTTGTGCGTCTATATACAGTATGCACACACATCATACATAATAAAAAAACACTACTTTATAACGAAATATTATCGAACCCCCACTCACCGATTTTGGCCAGGGTGGCAAGGAAGATCCACAGGGCGATGATGAAAGGCGTTTGCACGTGACCAAAGTCGACCGACGCGACGGACAAACGTCGAGGTTCGTGACTGCCGACGTCGTGTTCGTCGTGGCCGAAACCGTGCTCGTGATCGGCGTGGGGACCGCCACCGGTCGGAGGAGACGCCGTCGGGCACTCCACCGCCTCGGCAGCCGCCACCTTCGCCATCGAAACGGCGACCATCACCACTACAACCACCACCAACATCGTCGTCGCTGTTCGAGTCATCCTCAAAAAATATTTGTCGCTACTATTACGACTACACCGTCGTTGGAAGAAGTGATGAAAACCTTGTTTTCCTCCATCTACCGCTATTTCCACCACCACCGTCGTCGTCTACGGAACGAAAACAACAAAATACCGTTGTTGTTGTTGTGGCTGCCACTCTCCAAAACATCATCATTCGAGGAGGCGCCGGTAACACATACGCTATTCACCGAGCTGCGTGAAGCCCAATGCGCCGAATACGCCAAAGTCGGTGGTGGTGGTGATAGCGAGAAAGAGCGAGCGAGTGACAGGTGCTACGTGCAGTGCGATTTCTTATCTACAAAATGTCGCAAGAATTAAAAATTACAATTCCTTACCCTAAATATCATATTAAAAAAAAAATACAGGAAAACCCCAACAAATATTTCATCTTAACTAATAATAAATAAATAAATAAAAAATTTTCGGTTTGTTGGGTTTTTATGATTATCTGTTTTATAAATGTCAGACTGTTATAAGTATGACAGGCACGTATATAAGTACAGTAGAACGTCGATTATCCGAAATAATTGGGAGACATAGGTGATCATAAAACATATTTGTTCGCATAGTTGGACATTGAACGTTTATATCAATACATATTAATCATTTATAAAAAAATTGCAAAACAAAAATTTTCATTTTCATTTCAAATTGAATTTAGAAAACATGTCAATTTTCAACGATTTTTGTTTTGCTTCGGGTGATATTTGTCAGTTGACTTTGGGGAGAGGGGTTGTATAAGACCCCCACCCCCTTGTAACATGACGCCGAGTGAAATGAAATCATAACGATGATGTACCTGAATAAAACTTGGTTTTAAGGTTCAGTTTGTGAAGACCGTCACTCGCATGACGGTTTTTATTTACTAGAAAATAAAACACCATACCAGTGTAAGGAGTTCAGCCTCGTATAACGAGTCATTTGAGCCCAATATGATGTTTAATTAGTTCACGCACGACCCTCGTTATAGTAAAACTTCGTTGTATGAACAGCACTTCACTCTATAAACTCCACCCTGTACTTTCACTCCAGCACGTTTTCAAACGTGCAAACAAAATATAAGCAGTGACACTCGTGAGACTAAGACAGATCTATGACACCCATTAAAATCCACCGAGTATAAAAAGTTGCTTCTGGAAGTAATTACAAAAGTTGTATGAAAGTATGTAGGCCTATCTACTTTTAACCATGAAGGTAGATACATTATGAATAACTTTAGCTCAGTGAAAAAATACTCCAGTAAAAAATATGTAAATTAAAACATGAGGTGAAAAACTACAAAAGTTCAGCGCAATTTCTTAACTTTTATTTATAAGAAGTAACACCAAATTTAAATGCGATATATCGATTATTATTATTATTATCACTGTTGATAATAATCACCGATTTGTATCAATAGAGAAAAAATACCGAATATTGATAAGCTACGTGCAGCATGAATTTCTACACGTAAAACACCATTGACAAGCAAAGTTACATGCAGCGCAACTTTCTGTGTTAAAAAACAAAACGACTCCACTTTCTTTATGAATGTTATAGATTTTTATTTCCAATTAGAAGAAAATGGTTAAAAAACTAAAAAAATTTATAATACGTTAATTTTACTCTTTATATCAGCTTCACTTGTGAGTGAGTGAGTTTAAACATAAAAAAACAAACAAGACGACTCGATGGGTTTTGATGAATGAGGTGTTTATGGATCCATCTTAGTCTCACAAGTGTCACTGCCTATATGCTGTTAATTAAAAACCAATATGGCGGACGCTACATTTCAGTATATAAAGAGTACCATATGATTAAAATGTATTTTTAATGTACTTGTTTTTATATTACATATACGAGCAATATTTTTTATGTCAATTTATGACTAATCATTAAATTGGTGCAATAAAAATGCACCTGTTGACAAATGACAAATCCGGCTGATAAAATGACTTCAATAAAATCAATATTACAATATTTATGAATCGTTCGAATGGAAAATTATAACCCTGCACAGTGTCAATAGAAAGTTGCGTTGTTATACAATATACACTATGTATGGCACAATACTATTGTGTCATACACACATATACGACACTGAACAATGTGTTTTGTGTTTTATATAGACAAATTATGAATACAGATTTTACTTTTAATGTTTTTATGGATTTGAAATCGCGATGCTATTTTTTTTTTTACGTCAAAAACTTGCTGACGTCAAAGACGGTTCCAAAATACTATAGTAGATTCCATTCACCTCGCTTAGGGTCCGAGACGAGTCAACGTATAAAACTGGAATCCAAATCAAGTTACCTGAATAAATTAATGTGCTATAAATAATAGTGTAAATAAAACGAAAAAGAAAACGTTGACATATCCAGAGAGTCAGGTATAGAGCGCAGACTCATGTACAGTAGACACTATACTCACACACAAAAAAAAACTACAAATTAAAATAGATACAAAATTAATAAAGAAAGTTATTTATGCTGATTGGTAATAAATTGCTTATTAAATTGTTGAACTTGAGAAAATATCGCGCATCGACATACTCGCATGTCAACGAATCTGAATCTCGTCGCATTAGTTAATTAAACTGATAAACGCGCGTATTTGTCTGAGAGAGTGAAGGGCTAAACTAGATTGAATTTAGAATTGAAATATTAAAAATAGAGTTATTTGAGTGACAGAAAAACAAATTGACGGAAGTTCATTTTTTTTTATAAGTTCATATCATGTTTACACATTTTGACTTCGAAATATTGTCACACGGAACCAAAGTTTAAATATACCGTATGTATACAAAAATATCATTTTGCAATCCAATTCTGCTTCACCGTCAAATAAATCATCAGCAATATTTATTTTATTTTATTTTTTATTTTAACAATATAAATAAATAAATATAAATTGCTTAATCTAACGACGACAATGACAAATATCATAATCATATACCGGTAAGTACGTTGTAATGAACCTAAAACTTATCTGATACCTAATGAACACAGACTAATTCGATAAAAATATGTATTTCCTAACTGTTTATTAATCGTTTTATAATGATTATTTTGAAATATACAGGGTAAGGCAACAGCTACATATCGCAAAAACATGATATGAAAATTCTGTTGAAACAGAATTTGAATTAATGTAATGTATATCGACCATGGGCTATCCAATGACGTTACTGAAAGTGACCTTGGATGTAATTTTTAAGGTCATCCAATTATTAATGTTTTTAACATCAATTCCACACCTCACACGTAAAAAAATGAAGTTATTCACGAAATAATTCCAAAGCACGAAACAGATAACAAATCAACCGATAAAAACGGAAGTTACGGGCGAAAGAAGTACGATATGACACAGAAGCAAGCAGGGGTAGCCACAACTAACATAACTTACTTGACGATGTATTGATAGAAAAACGGTGAAAAAGTTGTGGGAACACCTATTAGACTGATGCATTAAAACATACATCAGTTTAACAAGTTTTCGCACAATCTTTTCACCAGTTTTCTGCTTCTCTGGTGTTAGGTAGGCCATGCTGTTGCAGCTGACACTGAGTTTGCTTCTCTCTAATACCTTTTTTATTCGCCCGTAATTTCCGTTTTTACTGGTCGATTTTCGATATGTTTCATGCGTTGAAATTATTTCATCGTTCTGAATCACATGTGGGGTGTGGGATAAGTATTAATAATCGGATGATCATGAAATATCACTTTCAAAGACACTTCTGGAAAATGCACCGGATAACCCATGACTGATATACATTAGTACATTACCATAGTTCAATCAGAATATTCAAATGGTTCTCGCGATAGTTAGCTGTGACCAGACTTTCGCACCACCCTGTATATACTGGATATATAGGCTAAATTGTCAATTTGAAAGTACGAATTTTTTAAAACTACCATAACTTTTTAATTATATTTTAACTAAGTCAATCTAATATGTGTAATAAAAGAATATTTTAAACATTTGAACTAAATCATGTAGTAGGGTATTTCAAGTATATTACTGTGAGACACTTCACACTTCTTGGACACTTTAATGATCAATATTGAACTACTGTAACGCTAGCGTTGCAATGTTTATCTACAAACCCACCCTCTTTTTATTTCGTTGAAAAAAACCCGAAGGAAACTCCCTAGGAAGTCAAGATCTTGTTTTTTTATAGAATCCAAATCCTTCCTTACAGTTAATTTTTTTGTATATGAAAAAATGATCATAAAAAATTTACCACTTCCTTCCAGCTAAACAATTTTCAAAAAACATTCCGATCAATAAAATGTTTTTACAAGTTAACTTTTATCCAGAAAATGTTGTTAATTATTATATATTTAAGACCCATGTTATTTATACACTACAAACTATATTATAATTAATATTAAGTATAAATAAATAAATTATTTGAATGTGATGAGACCATGCCTATTTCGGATAAACGAAAGTTCGGATAATTCAAAATTTTAATGTATATGCTCGGTTGGGTATTGAAAAAGCAAACATAGTACAAGTTAAAAAATAAATATATTTGATGAGCAATGTGTGTGTGCACTCGCGGATTCACAGAGAGGGGGTATGTGGTTTAATCCCTCCCCCCCCCCAGAACATGTTTATTTTATAGAAAAAAAAGCTTTTCGTGGAAAAAAAGAGGCAAAATCGTCTAAATTGTGCATATATTAAAGTTTAAACACTCAAACATTAATTTAGAGTTTAATTTGACAAGAAAAAGATGTCATTTTTAGACATATTCATCATTAAATTTCAGATACCTTCCCCCCAGAAGTCGGTTATACATCCGCCATTGCGTGTGTGTGTGTGCAAGTACAGTATTAACTTACAATCATTTGCTTAATAAATTTTTTATAGCTATCGATAATGTGAATGATTTTTTGATAATGTATCGATTTTTATATTGAAGTGAACTATTTAACCTAATTCGAATAAACCGGAATTTTAGATAATCGTAATTCGAATAATCGAGTTTCAGTGTGATCATTTACAAAACGAATTAATCAACACTTCACTTTATTTTAATCGTTCCAATTTTAAAGTGCTACTGAAACTGAACGCTTACTGGTAAGTGAACTAAACACAGTTCACAGAATTGTCACCAGTGGGCGCTAAGTACTTTACTAGTCTCAAAGGCTTACTTTTCAGAAGTGAATGAAATTCGTGTGCTAAAATTTGCAAAAGATCTGATTTAACTCAAATTCCCATGTAATTAAAGTGAAATATGATTGATTTAGTTATCAAATAATTTATTATGTGCACGTTAAAGCGTTGTTGTAGATCGGTATTTTTAAATAGGCTTAAACAACCCTTAGTTATGTGTGAGGCAAATTTTCAGGAAACACTAAAACTGGTAAACAACTGGATGAAACTAGAAAACACTTGATTTTCATAAAAAGACCTTATTATCCACATCTTTGGCAATACTTTAACTACATAAAAATAAAACGAAAGCATCTCTTAACTAGTTTTTGAGCATCAAAGTGGTTGGAGCTTAAGTTTTTAAAAAATAACTGCTTTAACGTGGGCGGTTACATATTTAAATAAACTGAATCCTAAAAAACGAAACATCTTTATTTCGACAAAATATCATGGAAAAGTTTACTATAACATAAGATTATTCTAATCAAATGAAAACAATAAAAAGCTGAACAATTAAAAACTGAATATTTATAAAAAACTAAGATAATATACTGAATGTTCTGTACAAAAATTGAAAATAAGGTCTATGGATACAAACAAGCAGAAAATGTCCCATGAACATGGAGTTAAAAACGCTTATTTCTGGAGTTATGACGGTTCGAAGTTTGTTTGCAACGACAATGGGAACAACAAGCTAGGCGATTTGACGCGATAATTTCGTCAGTCTAAAGCTTCTATTTCCTCTGGTGCAACAATTTATTTTTGCTTCATCCGACGTACAAATATAGCCTATTGTATAGAAAACGTTGATAACTCTGATCGTTAATTCCAACATTGATATAATTGATAAAAGATAACAGGGTAATCGAACTTATTAAAAAAAAAACAGTGTGATGAGTTTTAATGATGCTAACAGCCTCGTTAAAACGCAAACCATCAAACAAAATGAGCTGTTAATGTGAAGTTCATTTTGCCAACTCAAGTTATTTTTTCATATACAAACAAGACTCATCGATAAATATATCACATCATTCAAAATAGTATGAATATTCTCAAATTTTTCAGTTTGGTGAAGGCGACAATATGATTTACCGTACAGTGTGAATTTACAAGAAAACATTGATATTTTTCTCACCAGGATCTCTGCATTACTAATCGTTAAATATGAGCAAGAATGTGACACTATTGTTGTTTTAATGTTGTTACGAAACTTAAATGGAAAACTATTATAACTATTTGATAGCAAAACCATTTCACAACATCGTAAAAAAAGTTTTATTACAACTCTTATTACTTGTTTGGTGTTGTTTTGGTATACACAAAAAAAAAACATATTATAAATAGGATAATTGAAGAAAAGTATTTATGAGGCATTAAAAGAAACTGAAATATTATTTATTTACGTTATTTGATCACATTTGGATGAATCTAAGCACTCCTCTTGGCATTTCTGTTGTTCATCCAAAACTACTGTGATCAATTTTTAGTATGCAAGATGTTGTTTATAGTCAGATATCATTTGGAATGATGTTTCAAATTAATAATATTTATATCATCTGGCATGATAATGTGGTCGGTATTCTATACAGTACTGGTAAAAATAAATTAGTATTGTAATGACGTGTATAAATCGAAGCATTTTTATGTCACCTAGCCAAAATTTAGGGGTGAAAAAGTGCCCTTTTCTGCTCTATCCCTGGCTACGCCCATGCCAACTGTAATAACCAACTGCAAGAAATGTTTATTGTATAATTTGAAAGAATGTTTAAAAGTTTAAGATGCAGATTGGTGGACCTCGCTAATCCAGCAATTTGAGACCAGACAAGTAACCGGATTAATAGATTTTCTAAACTAGTCAAGCTTAGACTAAAATTAATACATATGCATACTGTACTGTATTAGTGATATCACTACAACTTACTGTACATACGCATAAACAAAAATATGTTTCGAATGTAAATGTAATTCCAGCCTGTAACTATTTTTTATACGCTTTATATTAGCTTCACTTGTGAGTGATGGGAATTTGAACATATGCTGTCATCTACAAGTGTTTATGAGAATATACTGTAAGTTATAGTCCAATGTACCAAAAAAATTGCATAAATCAAATTGAATATTGCAGAAATTAAAAATGGAATCACTCAACATAAATCGAATGTCTAATCACTCAAAGATTGCATAAATCTGAATTCGCATAAAATGAAACAAAACTTGACAAAAATGCAAAATGAAGTTATTACTCAAAGATCACATAAATCGAAATTCACGTATATCAACGATACGAAAAATCGCATAAATAAAGCGGAAACCGCATACATCGAAACTACATAAAATAAAACAAAAATTGCATTAATCGAATCAAAAAGTGCAGAAATGGAAAATAAAGCTTATATCCTTTAGTGTATGTAGTTGTTTTTGTTCTTAATTGACATTAAGTATTCCTACTTAATTTGGAGCAATGGAGATATCCGAAACAAAAATCATGATATAAATGAGGCCAATTAAAACAAAAACGACTACTTCAATATGAATCAAGTTAACACCCAATAAACTAGTTCTCATTCAATCAACTTGCCCAAAGAAAACTTGTATTGAACAAATTTTGAAACTTTAAACTTATTTTATGTCTCGTTTCTAACTTGTGCTTGTAACCAGGAGACCATAACTCAACTCCTTCTTGATTTAAGATAAAAATTTCACTCACTGATTGTGTAATCGAATCTACCTTTGGCAATATCCATTTTTCTTGAAGCCCATTGAACGAATAATGACCAATCTTCAGATCTTCGAGGGCTTCATATTTCCAAGCTTTGATGTAGTCTGAAACCAGAGTTCATTAATTTCAGAAATGGTTAAATCTAAAAACAAATTATTATTGCCAATAAAGGGAACAGTGCAGAATTTTTAGAAGGGGGAAGACAGAGTTTCACAAATAAAACAATTTTTTTTTCATCATAAAATACTTTAGTACACTGCTACAGGGGTAGTATGTATACCCCTGAATACATACAGGGGTGAGTTTAACTTTATCCCCATGTATGTATACTGTTCGCTCATGTGGTAACAATAACTACTAATTGGATGAGGTTATTTGATGATGGAATTTCGTCAAATCTAAAATAATAACAAATCACTAAGCACGCGCACTCTGACCACAGCTTGAAACATATAAAATTCTCCGATGCACAATTTTTGGTGTTGCAAGTAGAGCAATTTGTGGACAACTGAAATGTCAGCTTCTTGCCAACCAGTTTTCATTGGATTATCAAGAAGCTGACGTTACAGTTGTCCACAAATTTCTCGAGTTGTCCTACCTCAAATTGCGTGTGTCAGGAGACTTGTAGATAAGATACAATGTTTATATGTAGATTAAAACAAATATGTAGAAAAATCTGGAATATTTATTTATTTGTTTAAAAATCCATGTACAATATACACACACAAACACACGAAAACTATGTTACAGTGTTCTTCCTTACTTAATCTTTGCAAGAACACATCTGTCAATGCTACAATTGTCCACATGCAAGATGATAAAAAAACCTGCATGACTAATCTGGAATACACCGGCTTCACTTCAACCTGTTAATAAATAGTCTCTTCACTTATGTAACGACAAAAAGAAAAATAGTCAAAGTGATCTGGGTACTCGACCTCTGTTAATGTGTTTTAAATCTTGTCTATAATACAAAACGTTATGCAAAACACAAAAGTATGTTTGATGAAAGATCCAGCCTTTCAAACTTGAATAAGTATATTAGCAAAAAAATGGAATATCCATTACTGTATCATCGTGCGGAATGCCGATACATTCAAAGTTCAACTAAAATTCGAAGGCAATAGTCATGTAGGATCACTTTTGAATAATGTCCTTAAAATACGAATGTGGTCTTTTATTGACCTAGAAGATCTAGTCCTTGGTTGGGAGTTTGTGAAAGTGTCCGATGCACCTCGTGCCCTTTGAACAAATTTATAGTAAGGCATATACATGGCTGGTCTATTGCTGTGCCTTCTTTGCGCTTCTACTTTAGGAGCACGTTGAAAGTTACGCATGTGAATGCCACGTATTGATGATGGCAAATAGGTGTTTCGTGGTAAACTGCGACCTCGATTATTTTGTTGTCGCAGTTTATCAACTCTTGCATGATCACTATCTGCAAAGTTGCGACGATGGTCGGAAGCTGACGTCAGGGCTCGCATCTTCGACGCATCATGAGCAGCACGTCGTAGATCCTTTTGCTTCTTTTCAATCTCCAAAATGTGAGACGTGATTCTCTTTTGGCTCATTTCTTTGTCACCCTCGTTCATTCGACTTTCATAATTGTTACGAATGGTCACTGCCACACCAGGTCCTTTAAGAGCTTCCATGGCTTCGAGGCTAGTCAGTGCATTGACCAGTGGCTTCAAGGTTGTCGCTATCATTTGTTGTTTCAGGGCAACATCCGAATGGAATGCATCGTGCTGAGAACTGGAAGAACCGGCATTACTTGACGCTAGCAAGTCCGCCAAATAGGATGGCTGGATGTTGATTAATGAGTGAGGTTTGTTCGAATTGAATTTGGACATCGAGCCACCTTTGGAAATGTTTCGAATCACTTCGAGTTCTACGAGATGTTTCTGCCAACCGTGTCCATTAACAGCTTCTTGATTTGGTCGTGGATTCCGTAATCTAGTACTGTCCTGTGATTTGCTTGCATCTTGGATCGACTGATCTATTTTCGGGCCAGCACTTCCTCTATGTCGAACATTCACTCGATGAACTGGTAAGGGTGCAGTTTGAGGCACCTTGGGTCGAGCTCGAATATCTTGGGATGGATTTGTCACATCTCTAGGCAAGTTTCTGGATACGTCTTTTGGTTTGTCAAGCTGCACGGTAGTTGGATTGGAATTCTGTTCAGGTTTCCGTAAAATAACGCGAGTATTTACCGTTCCAGGAAGAGCGCTATTTTTGATGTTTTGTTTTGTTCTTACGGTGTTTGGTGGTGATTGATTTCTCAGTTGAACGGGTGGTCTATTTCGAATTCCTTGTCTTTGATTGCCGATTTGTGGCTTTGGAGAAGCAACGTTGTTGATCTGTCCTCTAACTTGACTAGAAGCCAACTTTTCTGGTGATGAATTATTATTGTTGTTTATTTTAATTTGAGCCATAGGAATCAAGGTGGAAATGTGTTTAGGTTGTTTTATTTCAGTTCTGTTTTCTGGAACCTGTTCATTTTTAATGTTTTTAAAATGGTCACTGTGAACAACGTCACTACCAGCGTTGGAAAATAAATCGAATTCTGATTCCGTTATCTCGTGTTTAGCACTATTGTTATTTCTAAGTGGATTTTTTGCATCTACTCCTATGTTGTTTCCGCTGCTACTGCCAGAAGAACTAAAGTTTTCAAACGGATCATTTTCCTTTAAATCACCAGGAATTTCAACGTCAGTTTTCTTAGGTTTAGGTTCTTCTTCGGGTTTCACATCTTGCTCATTGCCAACAAATTTCATATTGTCCATCTTTAAACCAACATTTTCAAAAAGTTCATGTGAGATGGATTTTGAAGGTTCACTTTTATTCAGTTTGTGTTTTTCATCTTCAATTTTAAAAGCATCAGATATAAGAAACTGTGAATCGCTTTTCAAAGGGTTTAACTTCTCAGGTTGGGCTGCAATAGCTTTACCGGTTCCTGCATCTTTGAGTTCCTCTTTGATCACTTCAGAAATATCAATATCATCCTTGATATTTTTTAATACACTATCGTTTGTTTTAGTTCCACGATTTTGATTAACTGGCTGACTTCTCATAGTCTGTACAAACGTTTCCAGTGAAGGTAACAGAGCTTTCAAGCGTTCTAAAGTGTCATCTAAATCTTTATGTTCAACAATTGGCACTGGCAATTGAGACCTAATAGGAGTTGATATATCAAAAACACCGTGACTTTTTTCTTCTTTCACATCAGTGTCAAATGGCTTGTCACGTGTTATTTCTACGCCAGCAGAAACGTTAATTTTATCATTTTTATCGTTATTATTTTGGTTAGTTAGTGGTGATTTGCTGTTGCTTTTAATGTTCATGTTTTCAATGGCAACATTTGAAATAGGTATTCCAAAATCTTTGTCGATAAACTGAATGTTTTTCACCTCATCTTTACCAACTTCCTTGTCGTCAGCAAAGCTAAACATATCAGCATTTGCATCTGTCATACTTTCGGTCTCAGCAGATACTTTACTTTCAAAATCTTTGTTTATCAAAGACTCTTTAGCATGAGAATTTTGTTCTGGAGATGAATGAGTTTCAGGTTTTACTGGTTGCATTGCAAACTCTTTAACTGCATCATCAAACTGCTCCTTCCACACATTAGGATCGTTAGTTTTGCTATCATCACCAGACATAAAATTTGGGGTCACCGGTTCATGAGACTTGATGACATAGTCTTTTATTCTTTCATCGTTTCTGTCAGGTGTGTTGGTTGATGGTGGCGTTGAAATTTGCAATTGAATTGGCAAAACCATAGGACGTCCAGTGAAAAAGAATCGGCTTTTAGAACGAACTAAGTCGGTGTG
Organism: Cryptops parisi; assembly: GCA_034695005.1. Lineage (NCBI taxonomy): Eukaryota > Metazoa > Arthropoda > Chilopoda > Scolopendromorpha > Cryptopidae > Cryptops > Cryptops parisi. Next base: position 12,200 of record JAQIWH010001625.1, read on the forward strand.
TTTGTTCAAATCCCATGCATTTGAATTGCTACTTGGACCATATGATTGAGCAGCGTCTGACGAATTGACAATCATAACTTGAGGTACCACATCAAACAGTTCGCTATTGACTCCATGTTCATCTGTTTGTTTTTCTAAATTGGTGAGTGGAACAGTCGTGTGATGTGATAAGTCATTGTTTGTTCTAATAGCAGGTGTGATATTAAATCTAGATTCATGAATAGGCTTATTATCATTAGTATTTTTGTTATTGGTCTTTTGTCCCCCAAGAACAGCAAAGAAATTTTGGGTTTGTTTACCTTGATTTTGTGGTGGCAAAGTAAACTGTGGAATGGATACATTAATCATGACGTTGTTAATGATATGCTTGTTGTCATTTTCACTTTTAGGGACATGGAATGGCAACAGATGATGTGCGTACATGTCAAAGTTCCATTTTTGTTCTTTAACAGCCTGCGAATGTTCATAAGTTGTCAAATCATGATTCATTGCTGGATGTTTCATAAAGCCTTTTTCATTGCTATTTTCGCTTGATGTCTGTTTAGTTATAGTCATTGTTTCTCCACTTTTGTGAATTGCAAGTTCACTCTTGTTAGATGGTAACACCTGATCATTGGTATCGCTGAATGAATCTTTGGTAACATCGACTTTCGTGTTTTCTGTTAACTCGGAAAAAGGATCATCAGTCTCTACATCAATTTTTCTTCTGTCTGTTAGCAATTCGGCAAATGGGTCATCAACATCTGTATTAGCTTTTTTTGCATCATCATTGGCAGTACTCAATTCGGAATTCTGCACAAGAGCTTCTGGTTTAAGACTGGTTGGAGAAAGTTTCGTTTTTTCACGTAGCTCTGTACTTGTCTTTTCAGGTTTATCATCAAAATCGAGATCCACTTCATCGAAAACTGTTGTATTATGTTTATCATCACTGAACACTTCAGGTTTATTATTTTGTAACATCTCTTTTGAACCACCTTCAGGTCTTTTTGCTGAATTTAGTTTCTTGTATATAATGAATCCATTGGGAAGTCTTATTTCAATTTCACCTTCTTTCAGATTGTGATCATCGTTTGGTGCATGAAACACAAACTTGTCGTCGTCAAAGCTAACTGAACTTGCACTCTGATCAAACTCCAATTTCTTTTCTGAAAGTGCTTGTGATGGTTTTGATATCGTAATGTCAGATGGAAATGGATTTTTGCCAGGGTGTGGAGCAGATTTTCTAGTTGTTGTCCGTTTAGTATTTAAAGGTCTTGGAGTAGGGCGTCTAGGTGGTGGTCTTGTAGGTTTGGGAATCGGATTGGAATCTTCATCAAATTTACTTGGTTTCGGAATAGCTGTTATAGTAGGGTTAACAGTAGTTGTTTCAAACTCTTCAAACGGTGATTTGGTTTCAATATCCTCATCTAAGGATGGTTCCTCGCCTGGTAATTTGGTGTCCAAAAATGAGTGAAATTCATCATCATCATCATCACTAGTTATGGAAACAGGTGATGTAGTTTCTCGTTTGCGAGTGGTTATAGAATGATCACCCGCTAAAAATGGCGAAGCGGTGACTGTAAAGAGACTTTCAATAGAACCGTTTTTGTCACTACCAGTCTGAGCATTTCTGCCAAATGGTGGTACAAAAATGTGGGGATTGTTCTCAATGATGATTACTTCCAATGGTTTGGGTGTGTGATGGGACAGCAATGCTTCTAGTTTATCGATGTCAACATTCTGACCATCCCAGCCTAAAGTTGCTGATGGTGGAAACGTGTTTCCAGTGTTTGGTCTGCCAGATGATCCAATGGGAAAAACAGGTCTTGGTTTTCCAACACCCGGTGTAAATGGTTGTGATCCAAATTGACCAGGATTTACTGCTGATGGAGTAGACAGTGATATTGGCAGATTTGGGTTATTAGCCAAACCTAATTGGTGAAGTATGGCTTGATCAATTCCTTGATTGAATCCAGGTCTAGGGCGAAACATTGGTGTTCCAAACCCTTCAAACTGTTGCCCCAACTGTTCCTGACCAAGTGTTGATGATGTAGTAAAGGATGATGGAAAATTTGGCCTGTTGGGTCTTCCGGTAGCTACTAATGGCTGTGGAGTTATGATACCTCCCAACATACCAAGCAATGATGATGGAAAAATAGGATTCTGTTTAGTTTTTGAATCTGTGGCTTTTTCAGCTGCATCAATATCTTTGAATTTATCTTCATCATCGTCATTATCTGTATTCTTCTTATCGTCATCTGCAGTCAATGAATCAGCAAATATGTCTGAAGCATCGTCATCACTTTTGGCATCATTTTTCTGTGTAGTGGTAGTTTTTACCAAGATTTCTGGTTCATCCCGTGAACTTTTTGAAGAAATTTCATCAATGGGTGATGGTGTGGAAAATGGATTGACAGGTCGATTGATGGCCATAGCAAATTTCTCCAATATGGCAAAAGCTAAATCACTATTATTGAGCTGCCTTAAAACAGGTATAATATCTGCAAGTGGCTGCAGTGGACCACCTGTCTGTGGAATCGAAGTGACTACACCCTCATTAGCTTTGGTTGAGAAGTCCAGGTCCCGAAAAATTGCTGAAATAGACTTGTCATCGTCATGCTCTGTAGTTGTCTCGGATTCTTCATCAACATCTTTATTGCTTCCACTTGACTTTTCATCTGCATCGGGCTTTTCCAAAATGCTACTAAGATCAATAACTGGGTCGTCTAAATCAAGAGTCGATTCCGTGGTGGGACGAGTTCCTTGATGACTGCTCGATGTTAGTTTAAGTTCTGAAGATATGGTTAGTTTTGTTTTGTTTTTTGCAAATCGACTGTTTAAAAATTCATCTTCATAGTCGGCGAAGGAATTGTCAATGAAAACGGGGGGTATAAACGGTGATGGGGTAGCTTCGGGTAACCCGTTAAAAAAAGGTCTATTCAGTGCTGTTGGACCATGAAAATTGGGCTCAGTTGTGAAGCCAAAACTACCACCACCACCAGGAAATGGTCTTGGACCACCTGGAACCGGTGGAAATGAAACTGGTGGTTTGGGAAAACTGGGTTCAGTTGTGAATCCAAATTCGCCAACATCACCATGAAAAGAAGGATCTGAAGTATCATACTGATCTCCTTGATAGTGTTGAATAGGTTGCATTTGGCCTGCAGATGGGTATTTTATGTTGATAGCAATTTCTGTATTGTCCTTGTGCCCACGAGTACTGTGGTATTGATCAGAAGGTTCTGATGGTCTTGGTGGTTTTCCATGACTCTGTTCAGAAGAGCCTGTTCCATAACTGCTTACTCCCTTACTTAAGTAAGTATAATAAGAGTTTGGATACCCTTTCCCAATAGAGTATTTCACTATATCAGGTCTGGTTACGTGCACAGGATTTCCATTTGACGTGTATGAATGATGGCCAGTAGATGGAGAAGATGGGCGACAATTTCCTTGTGGACAGTTAGGACGGTATCCATTGTATCCTGGATTTTGAGGAACGTTCCTGCCACGATCCGGTGATCTTAGAGGAACTGGAGAAAGCGGGGGTCTTGGAAATGAGCCAGGTGGCCTGAATGGAGAAATTGGAGGAATGGGCAAACGACTAGGGAAAAAAGCGGAAACAATGGGTTTGGGTGCTCCAGGAACTAGGGGTGGTCGCACTATACCTCCAGGAAAGAAAGAACCATGTGGTATGTGGGGTAAATGTGGAGGAATTCTTATTCCACCAGGATGATCAATGACCTTCCAGTTAACACCATGTGGTCCAAAGTTTGCAACCACAGTAGTGGATGGAGTGGGGTGATGATGAAATGAGTCAGGCAATAATGGGATATCACGAGAGTGGCTTTGAGCAATTTTACCACTTCCTTTGCCTTTTGATCTGGTTTTCGTACTGGATTTGGTATTGCTTTCAACACTACTGCTGCTGCCTAAAGAATCGTCTTTAAAAAGATCATCCAGGTCAGAGTCTTTGGAACTCTTTTTATCATCATCGTCATCATCATTTTTAGAAGGTTTCTTTTTTGTTTCTTTAGTAGTTTCTTCATCTCTGCCACGCAGTTCACTTTTCTTTTTAGGTTTCGGTGTTGAAGTTGATGAACTACTGCTTTTTTTGTTTGTGCTTTCTTTCTTTGAGTTTACAGATCCTAGTTCTGCTATCAATAGTTTCAGTAATGCAGGATTTTGCTGAAGCATGGTCACTGCGGAATTTTGGACAGTTGGAGCGGGTTTAGTCATGTCATAGATACGTTGTATCAGTTCAGAATTAATAACAGGGGCAGGGGTGGTTGAAAGAGAAAGTATTGCTTCCAATGCATGGATAGGAAAACTAGGTGGTGTTGTTGTCGGTGCATTGTAATTTAAAAAGAATCTTAGTAAATCAGGTGACAAGGTTGAAGGAGTTGTTGTGGTTGGTGTTGAAGCCACAAGAATCCTCAGTAAGTTATTGACTGTGTTGTCTGGAAGACTATGCCCACCCTTAACAAGAGCATCTAATAAATATGATATTGTTGGACTAGGGGGTGGTGATGGAATACTTAATAAAGTCCTAGAAGGAGAAGTCACTGGTGGCTCTGGAATGAGCAATTTGATTAAATCTAATGTTGTTTTTGATTCAGCTTCAGTATTGGCATTGGTGATTTTCACCAAAGCTTGCAACAAGTCAGAACTATGTACAGCACTGTTTGAAACTGAGTCCACACCTTCGTTCGACCGAAAATTAGCAAAGAGCAATCTTCTTAAAAGTTTAGCTGATTCGTCATCACCATCTGTGATTAAGGAACTCGTATCTTTATCAGCATCTACATCATCGACACTGGACTCTGTAGTCGTCGTACTTTCCTTCGAATTTTCCGCATTCTTTTTGGCATCGGACGATGATTCTATGATGTCATCAATGTTAATATCTGTGGTGTCATCCAATGACAATGATGAAGAATCTGGAGATGAAGTTTGGCAATTTTTTCCATCTTTGTCATCATCAGCATCAGTGTCTTTGGAGCCACCATCAGTGAATGATGTATCACCAGCACTAGTGTCAAGATCGGCATTGCCTGTACCAGAAGAAGAACCACTTCCTCCAGACAAAGTACTGCCAAGGCCAAAGGTGGACCCAATAGACGACATGAAGTCATCTTCGATGATGGTATCCCAAGGGCGGTCATCAGGAGTGGCGAGACGAAACCGTCCATAGAATTCATCTTCTTCAAGCACCGACAGAAGACGTCCTGGCTGATTGGTGATGATGGCATCCACACCAACTCTGTAGCAATAAATTTTAAAATATTGAATTAATATACTGTACCGGTATATAATTACCAAGATTTAGCTGTCTGGACTGGAAGGCTTAAAATCTATAGGGTTATACGTCACTATTATCATAACAGCAGAATGTGAACAATACATCAGTTAAAATAAAATTACAACAATGATCTGCTTATATGCAGTGGTGAGGGGTGTGTATAATTTCATGCAAATAATTTATATAAAAGTGTGGTCAATTTTATGCATAAGGCACTTGGTATGTGAAATTGTAAAAAAAAAGTAGAGGAGCTAAACAAGTGTGTATTAAAAACTATGAAATGTAGCAAGGACCAAAACTATGATGAAACACCTAAATTCGTATTATATGAAATTTTTATATAACTAGGCCTACATTAAAAATTGCATTTGTGCTAACTCGGATTAACTGAGATTTTGTAATGTAAGAAGATCTTGCAGATCTTGAAGATGTTGCGCTTGCACCATTTTAAATACAAACATCTAAAAACAAGAAAAAACACCTCAAATCTCTAAAAATGAGATGAATAAAAATACAAACCTAAGTGAAACTCTCATGCTAGGTGGGTTGTCAACAGTCCAATGATAAACTCGATCAAAATGAGCTTCACCAATGTCTCTCTCCTCAACCAGCCGTTGAAGTCTCCTGGTATTTCTTACAAAACAGTTTGTGACTCCGTCACCAACCCATAGATGATCAGTAATGCCAAGATTATTCAAGCTTCTATCAATTTCAACTAAATCCAAATTGGAGGCTACATCATAACCTGTTCAAACGAAACAAATTAATATATCACACTAATACACGTTAGCAGCACCCAAGCTATTTTATAGAACGTGTCTCGCGTACCAATCCTGTCCAGCAGGCCTTGAGCATCATATTTTCTAAATGTGTCCCTTACCCCTCGAAACAAGAGGGTATGGCGAGGATTGGGCACTGATAATACTACCCAAGCGTTGCTTCCAGCGTTTCCTATGGAAAAAGTCATTTTAAGATTATCCGAATCACAACCGAATCAGACTTTTAAAATTGAAGGGCTTAAGGTAATATGATGATTAGCCACGTTTTTGAAATTGTTCGGGAGAGCCATTTTTTTGGTGAGAGACTCCATAAAGTACCTTACTGAGCAACAAGGTGATTCTCTAATATTATGCTGCCTTTTCCTGGAAAATCCAGGAAGTGGTAAAAATAAAAAGCTAGAAACGGTACTGGGATACAGTTTGATGTGAAAAATGTCAATTTTTTGAAAAAGTGCAACTCATCATTATATCGCCCGAAGTCCTTCAATTCTATTTAATCAATGTGGTTAACCATCAAATCGAATATGCTTCAACAAATCATACCTCCATCAAACAGATGGACCAGAAGAGCCTCAGCCAGCCTTTCCCCAGCTGCATATGCACTATCACCAAGTATAGATCCCACACGCAAGTTAAGAAAAATAAGTGCCAAATGTTCCATGTACGTGGGATGTTCTGAAATAAAGAAACATGGTCACATTATTCTGAAATATCATCAAAAAAATTGATTAAAAATGTTTTCCAAAAACTCACTAAAAATACTCATTTAGAAAGCACAAAAGACATACAGTACATTATACTGCACAAGGGGTGTACAAAAATTTATGAGCATTGTGGTATACGCCCAGCCCCTTACATATTGAAATACCAGTGATAATTGACCAAGTAAAAAAGTAAAAGTAACAATTTAACACGGGCTGTATATGTGGAGATTCTAGCATGGGTGTTAGCAGTGTCATACGATTGAAGAAACAATTTTAACAGAAAGTGTATGGCTACTGTTGGAACACAGTTCTAACATTCTAAAGTTCTAACCTTTGCGTTAGAAACCTGTGCAAGCTTTTACACGGGTTCCAAAAAATGTGTTAATCCGCCACTAGAACTGAGATTTTGTAAAACAGCAAGTAAAACAATGCAGCTTGTATAATGGTTATTATTATTATTCTGCTGTGCAAAAATCAATTTCGTTTGACTTTCAGTATGACGTTAAAAATACAAATTTTAGCACCTAGATTTAATCAAAATCCAATGTTGTTCTGTTTATTTCCAAAAATCAAAACTGATATAAAAATTTGACAAACACTAGTGATTAAAAGAGACATGTTGCTTCTCTGCGTAACAGTAGTACACTGCAGCAAAGTGATTTTAGTTGATAAGCAATGTTAAATTCGTATTTAGATTAACAATGTAAACAAAACAAGTACAATTACTCCGCTGCATTGCATCAGTGACCTGCAGAGAAACAGAAATTGCTCTTTAATCAATATTGTTGGTTGTCTTTTTATTTCAGTTAGATTGTTGGAAATGAACAAAACAACACTATATATAACACCACCAATGTTTTGTAAGTTTTCCACCAAAGTTTGTAAGTTTAAGCTAATAAAAAACTAAAAAATCTAGTGGAAAGCTATAATCATGAAGTTTTTCAAGGGAGTTGCATATAATTTCCATTAAAAAGAAAAGCTGCACTCTGTAGTTATTCGTTTTATTCGTTTAAATATTAGAAATAAAATTTTCTAACCAGTTACAAATTACAGTTGTTTGGGTGTAATAATTATGAATTGAATATCCCATGGATGAAATTGACAATAAACTTAAGGGGTGAAATTTTTTATGGGTAGAAATTTCGTGAGGAGATTCTCGCGGATAGAGTTTTCTTGAATGGAATTTCCATGGAACCAATTGAGTATTTTTAGTGAAAACGACTTTTGGACCACCCAGTATAACATGTGCACAGTGGCGGATTTAGAGCCGACTTCTGCGGGGAGGGGGTTCACCTGAAATTTCATGACAAATATGCCTAAAAATTACATCTTTTTCTTGGCAAATCAAACTTTGAGTGTTTAAACCTCAAAATATGCACAATTTAACCGTTTCTGCCTCTTTTTTGCACAAAAACCTTTTTCATGAAATAAACATGTTCTGGAAAGGGGGGTGGGAGTTATACCCCGTAACCGACCACCTTACAAAAAATCTCGCCGATGCCCTTGTTACAGTGTTATTAGGCAGCAGTGAATCTATCGATCTAGTGATACAGTGTAGATTTGTTTCAATATTTGTAAAGAATAACATAAAAGCATTAATAACCTGGTATAGTAAGGTCTCGCAAGTACTGAAGCATATACGAGAACACTTCATTATGGAAACAGTTGCGGAAGCAGTCGCAAGGGAATCCGTGTGCAGCACGGATAGGTCTTCCTTCTCCTGAGAATTGGACATCCACTTCAAGTCCGTTGGCTCCTTCGGCAAGAAATCTCTCCACCTCTCCGATATCGTTGGCCATGTGAGCAATGTTGTAGAACACTCGAACGGCATTTTCAGGCGATGCTAGAAATAAAGTCATATGAACATCAATGATGTTTTGCGTGAAAACTGTTTGGCCAAGAAATATATGAAGAGCTTAAAAGGCTGTTTGGAAAGAGGCTTTAAAACTTACCAGTGGAGGTTCGATGATTGAATTCATTGATGGCAAAAATAATAAGAATTATTATTTTCCAATCTCTGATCTTCATCGTCGATTAGCCGGAGCCTCTTACTCTGGGTCGCCAGCAGAGGGCGCCGACATCGTTTGCCTGCAATTTAATAAATGATATTTATGTCAAAAAATAAAATAAAAACAACATATCGTTGCAAGCAGTCTTAATCGTTAGTCGTGATACCATGTTCTCACATTAATCTAATACAAGTCTACGGTGACTTTAAAATTGACGTTAAACTCTACTTGGAAGTTAGATTTCTAGGACAATATCCCCCCCCCCCCCGGACAATATTCTTTTGGACAATATCCTTCCCCCAGGTGAAACGTTTCGTAATTTAAAATTACATATAGTTCTTAATTTCCAACTCCACGGGAAATGAAAATTAAACTTTGCTATTATGCGATTTTGATTGGTTGAGTAATTTTTGCTGGTTAATTCATTCACAAATTTTAAATTTAGAATTATGAATTTTTAAATACGTATATGAAGATAAATATTGTCTTAAGAGATATTTTCTAAGGGGAGAGTATTGTCTTAAAACCAGGAAGTAATATGATCGCTAAGATTTTTCTGGTTAATTGTTGTTGATAACCTTTTTTCATTAAATTTGAAAAGCTTCGGGCAATATAATGATACGCTACATTTTCAGTATCAAACTGAACAACAAGGTGCTTTTCTATATTATGCTGCCATTTTCTAGAAAATCAATAAAGTGGTGAAGTAACAAGCTAGAAACAGTACTGAGGGACACTTTGATGTAAAAATGTCATTTTTTGAAAAATGCGTGGCTTACCATTGTATTGCTCGGAGTCTTTCATTTAGTAATCTGCACCACCTTGCAATATTTTTATTATTACAAACAATTAAGTGAAAACATGCTAAATAATACTAAGGGTAGTGCCTGGAGTTTATATTTTAATGAACCGGTATGGTCAAGTCTGCATAGTGATTGCGATTTTAGATACAGTTAAATCTAATCATTGCCAATGGTGGAATTTCAAAAAGCATAATTTTTTTTTCACTGATAAACATCATTGATCACCAGTAAAAAAATTAATTAACGTGTTCAATTTTGTTTTTCCACTTGAGTAAATGTTTTTTTTTTACACTTCAATGACGTTTCACCTTTCTCCTAAACGCTTTGACAGGTGAAAAACAAAAGTGCAAGAAACGCAAAAGTGAATTGTTTACACAGCCATATCTAACTAGTGACCATTCTCTTAAGAATCGTCTCCAACAGCCATATCCAACTATCACATTAAGAGTGTTGTTAAAAATGGCTCTGCTGTAGTAAGCATTGCGACATTAAAACACGAATAACAACCAATGAACGATATACTAAATATTGTACAAACACATTTTAACAGGGGTTTGTAAACAGATAATGTAACAGATAATGTAACTTGAATTAACCCGTTTCAGACCCCCAAAGTTTACCCAATGTAAAACATTTTAAGTGCCTTTTTCAAAAAATCATATAGGTAAATGATGATAAAACAAGTTTATTTAATTTCAGCAGTTGACTTTTTGTGTATTTGTATAGTAGGCCTACATACATAAAAATATTTGTATAGATAATAGTGGTAGAAGAGGGTATTACTGTTCACATAAAAGTTGAACTACGCATCAAGTGGATATTTTAGTGGATTACAAGTGGAAACCTGTAATCCACTAAAATAGTTGAGGATTGTGGTTCAACAACATTACGACCTCTCGATCTTTCTTTGGGATCAACCTGTCTTATGTCATTTGTTTTTGTTTATTTTTTAAACGACCACCTGATTCTTTGTTCGGATTTTGAGTTTTGTTCGAATTTCGAGTTTTGTTCGGATTTCAAACTTTGATTTTTTTTGTTCGAATTTCGAGTTGTTTGTAAGTCGTTGGGATCTCGAGCGTCCACTGTAGTAATAAATTGTCATTTTTTGTAAAAAAAAAATACAATTGAACTTGAACATGTTTCAAGGCACTTGGCCTCATCGTCAGTACGTTTTTGCAGTAAGTGTTTACAACATTAAGAAGTACAAAGTCAAAAAAAAAGTGAAGAGTCGAATAAAAAATGGCAAACGTTTTTGGACGTTAACTAATTTTTATTTTAAGACCTAAGACTTGTATATAGTGTCATAGTGTTGATATGCATTTGATAAATTCTAGTTCTTCATAACATTAGCTGATTCAAATTTGTAATATTCGTCCACATGGGGCGTAAAATTAAAAATAAAATAAAGATAACATCCTACATTTGTCTAATACAAACAACAGTTGTTCACACTAATATGCGGTATACACGATAATCATCCAATACTGAACCAAGAATCCTGCCATAAATTCTACAATACGATTTTAGGTTATTCGACAATAGGAAGCAAATACTTTACAATTGCATATAATACCTTTAAAAACAAATACAACACACCTAAGTGAACATGACCTTGCATCTACTGTACTAATGTGTTTGTGGGTTAGTTTACTCGCCTTACATCATGTGACCCAACAGCATTTCATGAATAAAAACAAACCAACAGTTTTTAAAAACTACTCATTAAACTTGTTTTACACAGAATTAAAGTGTAAAATTGAAATAATTTTATAAAATATTTTGTCATCAATTACATATCTATATCAAGATAACTATGTCATAAAACATGAAGGTCTTGTAACATAACAGGTTACAAGACCTTTTGAAAGCTGTTATTAGATCACTATCACGACACATGTGAAAATTCTCACCAACATATTATTTCCTCCACTGGCATTTTTGTAGCAACAAACTAAGCCCCTTCAAAAAAATAAAATGAAATAAATAAAAACGCCAACAAATCTTTATACAAGTCTCATTTCATGTCAACAAGGTAAAATTGCCTTCTGGTGATGGTTACTGGGTCACGAACAGATGGAAATTCCCTACAGTCATGTTGTGTACTTTTCATTTTTTTTTTCATTAAATAAAAATCGGACGCCATTTTTGCAAATAAACTTTGAGGATCCACTGTGTTTTCTCATTCAATACGTGTACAATTAATTGATATTTCTTTTTTTTTAGTTAGAAACGACCTTAAAAAAATGACCTTAAAATCGAGTTACTCAAATATTCCTAAGAGTCTATTATTATGCCATCAATATTATTTCAACCTGTTTCTGTCAACAAAAATACGAGTATCATCATGTTTTATAAGATGTATTATTACTACATCTATGATATAATATTTTTTTTGTAAATTTATAAAAACTATTAAACACTTAAAGGCAATTTATAGAAGTTGTAACACGTGAATTTTTATTTACTTAGTCGTATAGATATGGGGTGATATAATGAACGGTATTGTTGTTATTGTATTACCCTCATAGATTTCAAGCGTTATACACAGAATAAGATGCTTGAATTATTAATTAGTTCAACATGCAAATGGCCAAGCGTTTTTTCAACTAGCTTTTGTTTTTTGCTAGTTGAACAACAAAACAACAAAATTAATAGACATTAATTAATTTTACAGGTTGACAGTTTCAAACTTAGAATCATTCGAAACTGAGCCAATTGTCTATTCTCTTCAATGTTCGTCCATACCACTCCTGGTGGAACTTCTGAAATGATGTTGGTGGGTGGGGGTCGTGGTCTTATTTTTTGAAAGTATCGCATCACCCGTGTTTTCATCAATCGAAGCCAGTATCTGACACCCAAACGTTTTCTCATTGATTTCGGATGAGTAATTTATTTTTACATTAAAGTAAACTAGTCTTATTCTGCTAAACCAGTGGTTCATTTTTTACAAACAAATCGAGGATTCATCATTGTATTTTCACATTCAACACATGTTGGTCTACAATTAACTGGTATTTCTTTTTTGTTTTTATAGTTAAAAATGACCTTAAAAAAAAGTGACCTTAAAATTTTAGTTTCTCAAATACGAAGTAATGAAATGTCTATTATTATTGCATCAATAATATTTCATCCTGTTTCCGTTAATAAATCATCGCACTTTACAAGCCAATGGTATAATTACCAAACTATTGCTTTAAAAAAGTTATATTTTTTGACAAACCAAATCGTCATATTGTAATTGCATGTTTTACCGGCAATGTATAGAATGCCAAGTCCGGTTAGGCAATGTATGAAATTGGCATTATTAATAATGACTAACCATTCTTGTTATGCAAGAATTTAGGTTAGATTTAGGCCTAAATTTAGACTTAAATTGTTGATTGATTTTTTTTCGAAGAAACGTTAACTAACCTAAATATTGCAAATAGTTTTCTTTGTATATACCCAAGTAAGATTGTTATAATCTTGTACGATAATACGTTTTGATTTTATTTATATTTCTTTTTTGTATTTTAATGTTTGTAATTGTTTTTATCACCATGTAATTTGTAAGCTCTATGGTGTCTTATCTCTTCGAGATGAGTACAGTAAATATTAAACTAACCTAAATTTTTTGTATACAAAATATCATTTCATAGTTTTACCAAATGCCTGGATTTTATACATTTTGCCGATAAAATATGCACTATTTTAGGGTAAAATGAAACAACAACTGTACACCAAAAAAAATATAACTTTTTTTTTAACTTTATAGTAATCTTCAATTCTATGCTTATCAATATATCATCATTCCAAAACCTCATTGACTACATAAAGAGAGAACCGATACATATCTAATTCGTAGGTCAAAAAACTAGGAGTGGAGAGAAATGACACTGATGACCAAACCACACGAGTGAATCAGATTCGATTTAATTTGGCGTATAAATGCGTTTGCTTGGATTTGTTAAGCATGACCAACTCGCTCTTTATTTCCGCAGAAAATTTTTTAACAATGGTACAATAATATCATTCAGTCTTTCAGAAAAATGGTCAATTCCAATGGCACACAGTGAAAAGCATTTGGACTTGCAATCCAGCTTGAATGTCGTTCAAGTAGCAGCCTAGAGCAAATTTCGGTCATGGTAAAGAACTTTGTAATCAAGAATGTTTGTCCAATATATAATATACACACACAATGTATGTAATATAGTAAATAGTGCAAAAAAAATTATTTTTTTTTACTGATGATATTATCTCTGTTTGCTGATTATAATCAAGAACATACTAAAGGTTGCAAGATGAAACATTGCAATGTAACAAAAATCCAATGTAACAAAAATCGCACAAATTGAATTAAAAATTGCAGAAATCAAAAATAGAATTACTTGAAACTCACATAAATTTAATGTTACATTACTCGGATTAATCTAGATTCGCATAAATCGAAATTCGCATAAAATAAAATTCGCACAAATTAAAACTTACAGAAATCACTCAATACTTTCATAAATCAACTACCGAATATTCAAATACTTAAGGTGTCGAATTAGGGTATCGAAAATGTATCAAATTACTCAACGATCGGCATATATTTAACTTCGCTTGAAATTATATTCTCATTAATCAACATTCGCATAATAAGTCAGTCGAAACGTGCAGAAATCAAAAAATAGAATCGCTCAAAATACGCATAAATTGAATATCGAAATTACTCAATGAATGTATAAATTTTAATTCGCATAAACCGAAATTGGCACAAATCGAAACATCTGTTTTGCATTATGTCTGTACACACAGTACATCTGTATTATTGTATATGAATAGTATGCTTAAAAATTGTTTTTTAATGTACAGTACTTTTATTTATATGTTGAAGTTGTAAATTAAAAACCAAAAAAAAATACAAGAAATTGCAATTACTACAAACTTACTACAGACTTATTACAAAATAATACATCATTAAAAATGATTTACTGTACATGTATTTAGACGAACTGAAAATTTTGGCCAATGACATGGATTTTTTTAAAGTGGGCTATGATATAAAGATTATTTGCTTGGAAAGAACAAAAAAAAAGAGTTTTCATTTACAACAAGCAACTGCAAGTTGAATCAAAACAACAACAAACAGCTGTTAAAATATACGAGGTGAAAAAAAATAAAATAATGGTCCTATTAAATTTATAACTGTTATGTTAGAGGTGCAATATGTACAGTGCAACCAGTGTTGTCGAAGAAAGCGGTGAAAGAAATCGTCATAAACACCATGGTATTGTCCTCCATTAACAACTGACAATTCAGCATTATTTTAACGGAAGGTGGTGTTTAACTGTGTCATGCTCAATTGCGTTCGGCAAACAATCGTGAGTTCAAAAAACCTCCTCTGCAGAAGATTGGTGAAGAAGGAAACTTTTCTTTTCGCGCCAATGAAAGGTGAATGGAACAAATTTGGTCAGATACAGCAGAATTATTCTTAAACGCTTTTAACAACATTCACATAAACAATTGCAGCACAGTAGTAGAGTGTGGCTTATCTAATATTGATTATATCCGAAATTCATATTCACCCGACAATGTGCACAGTATGATTTGTATATTATGGATCCACTCAATATGGAGTTGGATTTGTTGATTGAAATTATTAATCTACTAGGCGCACTGTTGTTATTTAATAACTATTTTGTCATTAACTTATTTTTGGAAAAATAGTTTGGTGTGTGGCTGGTTTATATTTTTCATTGCTGCATTTTCATTTTCATTTGCAGTTGTTCTCAGATGAGAGAACAACTTGCCTTGTTTGATAAACAATACAACACGTACGTGTAGAAAATATTTGAAACTAATGAAAAGATTAGTAATTTTTGACAAAATGGATACTCTATAGTACTATGCTCTACTGGAATAATTTACCATATATTTTATCAAAAGAAATTTTTTGTAACAACTATGGTTTACGTATTACTGCTTTCATCATTTAAAATTGTTAATAAATATTTTTTTAGATGAATCAATTTTTATTCTGCAAATATTGATCTAATTTAATCATTAAGACAATCAATCTTTTAATTCTGAGAGGAAAAATTGAAGTACATTATTCAAGACTGGCAAAAATCTGTTGTAAAGCTTTTATTTAGTTAGTGAATTCTTTGTAATGATCTTGTGAGCCTTTTGCTGAATGTTGCGTTAATAATTGTAAGTGAACTAATATTTTGTTCACTCGTTCTTTTAAGATAACAATAAACTAATAACGATTGAAGGGCCTGGTGTGAAAGAGTGTTGAGTAACATTTTTACAATTTCGAGAAAATCTCGCTAAAAATCCGAACTTACCTTGCTGTCTAAGAGTAATTTTACACTTCTTGTAGTGTTATTTTTTTCCACATATTGTTGGTTTGCTCAAAATAAGAAGGTAAAATTGCACCTAACCCATTCGAAAATGCTTCTAGGTTATTTTTGACAAAAATGTTATTTAACATCTTTGTACCTCAGGCCCTTCAATTGTTAAATAAGTTACAGAAATAATATCAGTGACCAATGAGTGTAAAGTTACGAGTACTTTTTATCACAAATCACTTTTAAACCGGCAAAGAAACTAATTCGGCAAGACTCAGGAACCAAGTATGCCGGATAATCGATTGTCAACTAAATATAAAACCACATACTTATTTGTGTATCACTGTATCTGGAACTCTCAAAATCTATGGGATTATACCATAAAGTGAGTGTTTGTCATGATGATACGAAAAACGGAAAAACAAAAGAACAGACAAATCAAAAGAATAAATAAAAGGAAAAATAATTAAGCAATTAAGACTAAAAACTTACAAAATATTTAAATTATTGTAATAAAATTGGTTTGCAGTTCGGTTTTGAAACGATGTTGATAAGTCATCAGTAACAAGGGATGTGTTTCAATTCAAATTCAAGATTTGTTAGAATAAGATGTCCAGTTCAAACACGTCGTTTTTTTTTTTATAAAATTTAGTCTGTTCACCTTCCTTTAAATAATTTTGTGTACGCAATCTAATTATTTATATTTCTGTCTCAATGTTAAAAAAATTTCATGTTTAATACTGGTAATTCTAGTTTCTTATAGCGTACAATATTTTTCAATGCACTCAAAAACTTGAAAAGATTAGATAAAGACAATATTTTGCTAAAAAAATATTTTATTACCCATAACTTTCATAATATTTTCTATGCATTTTGTAAAACTTAATAGACAAATAAATTGTTTCGTCGAATCTTTATAAATGTTGAAAACGAACTCACAACAATTCATGGTAGGCCTACATTGAACAGTAATTTCGAATTTATGCTAACAACATTTCATTTTATGGGTAGTTAAATTTTCAAAGAAAAAAAATGTGAAAATAAAAATAAAACAACTAAATTGAAATTTTTTTTCCAATATATTGGTACGTCGAATTTTACTTCGTCATAATAATCTTCTATGAAAAATTTCACGCCAACGTTGTTGTTGCAGAGCGCAACTCAAAAAACTAACCAAGCTTTGCAGTTTTCATGAAGCTCCCTATGAAAGGATCTTAATCATGGGATGACAATGCAAAAATCCCTTTTCCATAGCAAGGTTACTACACATTTTTTGTTAAAAGACAAAACTTGATTTATGGTGCCAGTTTCTATTTAGATTTTTCAATCATCAACAACCTGTCCCCGTTACCTAGTGCAGCCAATCAGAAATGAATGCATTCAGATTGAACTATAAACTTCCTCTTTTTAAATGATGCAGGAATTAACGATTAACTTCATTTGTTAAAATTAAATCGTTCAAAATTGAAAAATAAAACCGGAAAAAAACAGGTATTTTCATCCGCATCTTTGAGTTAAGAATAATCGATGTTTCCAATTACCCTGAATTTCAACATCTGGAAGTTTTATGCAACCGGCATCAATTTCATCTTGTTTTCTATCGGTGTATTAGATTTCGACAAGATGATTCAAAATAAATATTCCTAATTTTAAAAGTGATGGAGGGAATTTAATGAAACATCTTTTTATCCTATATAAAATTTTATGTCAACAAGAGTGTTGAGTGTCATTTTTTTTGTCAAAAAATGACTTAGAAGCATTTGTTAGGTGAAAGTTTATTTTTCTTACACACAATTTTGAGCAAAACAACGTGCAAGAAATGTGAAATGGTCCTTAGACAGCAAGGCAAGTTCAGATTTTTAAACGCGTCGAAATTGTAAAAATGGTACTTGACTTGACACCCCTTTTACACCAGGCACTTCAATTACAAAATTTATGGAAATCGGCAACATGACATTTTTAACACATACTGTACATTCATGTCAGCTTTTTTGGTTGCCAACATCACCAATCCAACAACGACGGCACATGCTGACCACGAAGCCGAGTCTGAA
>JAQIWH010001626.1:0-30118 GCA_034695005.1 Cryptops parisi
ACAAAGAAACGTATTAAATGTATGATTTTGTTTTGTTTTCCTAACCTAACCTGCAAAATAAACCCATAACCAAGTACGGGCAAATAGCAACATCAGACCACTATAACCGGAAAGTACCAATAATAATAAAATAACCCAAACATAATGAATTCATAATTTTATTTTTTAAAATATATAGCTAAAGTATAGGACAGGAAACCAAATTATTTTGTTGAATTTTTTGATGAACTGTTATGATGAAACATTTTTTTTTAGCAACTTGGTAATAAACAAAAAATAAAATGATTATGCAACCAAACATTCAAAGGATCATATTTATGACGCTATTAACGTCCAATAACTTATTTAATCAAGAAAAACATATTAAATTGTAAACTAATGATGTTTTGAGGTTCCATATCATATCACCAAATTTTCCAACAAAATAGTTTCATGATATGTTCAACAACGTTAATAATCGTAAAAAAAAAAAATCTCATGCCTATGAAAATTACATTTACGAAGGGGGGGGGTATGGTATCCATAAATAAGTTGCACTTGAGAAATGATATAGACACACATTATATATATATGTTGGTGTCAAGGTGCACCCTTTATCGTTTCAAGGGCCTGATGTAAAAAGATGTTAAGTAACGTTTTTTGCTATTATTCGATTGAAAAAGCGTTTAAAGATCTGAACTTGCCTTGCTGTCTATGGACTACTTCACAGTTCTTTGCACTAATAACTTTGCGCATCTTGTTTTGCTCAAAATTATGTGTTAGAATTAAGAATTGTAAACACGTTCGAAAATAAATGCTTCTAGGTCATTTTTGACAAAAATTGTTGACTATTAACCTAATAACATCCTTTTACACCAGAACCTTCAATTTATGCACACCTATTTGTTCAATGCCTGTCAACACTTATTGGAAACTTTTCGATACCCTGACAAATTTGCTCCATTTTGTGCAAGCATTTCAGGGCCACCATTTTCACAGTTTCATTGGTTTGGAATTGTTGTCCCTTCAATTTTCGCTTGTCGTTTTATTGAATAACCGGATGTGAATAACCACTTTTTTGGTAAAATGATAAACGAAATTGTACGACAATGATTCCAATGAAACCGTGAAAATGATGGTCCTGAATTGGTTGCACAAAACTGGAGCGAATTCGTCAGGATATCGAAAAGTAAAGTTGATCACACGTTCCAATAAGTGTTTACAGGCATTCAACGAATAGGTGCATAAATTAATAAAGGGTATACCTTTACACTAACATACATAATATGTGTTTAAATCATTTTGTTATTTTTTATTCACGAGCGAAACTTATTTTTTGATCCACCCTTGTTATGTTAGAAAAATATTATAATTTAAGTGGTTTATAAAAATAAAATAAATTCGTAGGCTACTTAAACTAATTTTAATAACTTTTTTTTTTTTTAAAAATTCAATGATATCAAAATTAGTAAAAAATATATATTTATATATATATAAAATAAAATTATTTTAAAAATTATCAACTGATGAAAGTTAGTTCCTACTCACATTTCTTCAATTTATGTACAAACATACTCTCCGTGCTCCTGGACCTTGTGTGCGACGATAGCGGCGTATTGTTACACACTTGCGTCATGCACGAGTTGCTGTTGCAGTCTTTTGAAAACAGTTTCTCGCCAACTGAAACATCCCCATCGTCGACATCCGGTTGTGGAGGTTCGGTATCGCCGATGTAGAAGTGAACTTTATGCTTGCAGTTCAAAACTCCCAGCTCGTCGTTGTTGCAGTTTGTAGTACAAACCGTAGCTGTCCGACAATTCACTTCATTCCTTTGTAAACTTGCAGGGCCTGCGACGTTGGCTTCTTTCCCGATTCCTCTGCGATCGGCGCTCACTTGGTTCAAGCAACCATCCGATCCTGTGAGATGATGGCACGAGTTCAAAGCGACACTATTCATCACCTGGTTCATCATTTTTTTAGACCCAGCCACCGGGTCCTTGTCGATGTCCATGATGCTCGTTTGCAGACGAGCCCGAGCCGAAGCCTGGAAACTTTCCGCATCCAACCAGAACTTGACGAACGACGCAACGTTTCTGTTTTCCATGTACTTCACCAAAAACTTGATAGCCAGGTTATCTTGGAGCACGTCTTCCATGGTTTTCGATAATCGTGATTTGGTCTTCAGCGGCGTCACCCATAAGAACGGTTCTTCTGCAATATTAAAAGAGAGTTATGTTCACCTCTCAGGAGGCAAGGTTAGATTAGTTGAGCAATCAAAATTGCATATTAACAAAAAAGATTTTTTTTTTTTTCCATTTACGCTATATTATGCAATTACGTTATAGTACAGATGCCTATATTTTATTTACATTTCACAAAAAATGGCAAGCTCAACTAGTTTATGCAAAAATTCCACAAACCGTATACTAAACTCTTGTCCTAAATTTTATGAATAAAACTAATTGAAACGCGTAAAATTATTATTATTGTTTCAATTTTTATACCAAACTCTTGAAGCACAGGTTCCTCCATTTCTTTCATCATTGCATGTTGAGCCTGCATCGTCGAAACATCATCTTGTTTCACCATGATGGCATTTTTTACAGGCGACGATGGACTCGAATTCGGCTTCTTCAACTCATATTCTAATAATAACAACAAAAAAACAAACAAAATTATATTATTAATAATTTAACAAAAAAAAAAAAATGACAGCACATAAAACCTTGCGAAAATAAACATGACACACCCATGTAGTAACATCAATGATCGGTAACTCTATATCACCGGTACTAAAAATAGTTAATATCGGTGGAAAACGAAACACGTGCATCGTGGGTTTGAAATACAACTAGGCTTTTTATTATCTCATCATCATGACCTAATAAAGCTGACATTTGATATCTAAGGTGTTCACGGTTTGAGAATTGAGGCTGGGAATTGAGCTCAATTCATTTCCATCACAATATAAAAATAGTATGCCATCCTAGTTCAGATTTTCAAATTTTAAATGGACATTAACCGTACCAATACATTGATATGTATTGTATATACATTATATACGAGTGTTTCATTTACCTATTTGTTTAGCTTGGGATGAAAAGTCGTATTAAAACTATTACACGTACGTTTGTGGGAGTGGCATCGATAATTCAAAATTGTAATGCTCTCCTTCAACATTTTTTTTCAATATGTACATGTATATAAAATTTGAAATTGTTTCTCAATCAATGTTATTTTGATGTCTATGCTTTTACTCACACATCATCAATTCAATAAATTTTCATTATGAAGAACCGATTTTGAAACGTAGGACTTGCAATTTGGTGTGTTATTTGTTTTGTTTGTTTTTTTTTTTACCTTTCTTGCGATTAAACAGAGGCATTTTCTTTACTGCTTGTTTATCAGCCACGTAAACGAGTTATTTGAAATGCACGTAGGTCAAGCAATCCATGACAATAAAGGGTGTGAATATTGTTCATCTTCGAGTTGAAAAGATTTAGATCGTCAACACCATGTTGACATGACTGCTGTTACATACTCCTCCATCCACTCTCTTTTTAGCATTAGCATTGTAAAAGTCCTTGATGTACAGTCCTGCCACCTGATAACAAACTCGCACACACTAATCTACATAAAAATTTCTTGACATTTTTTTGTCAATAATAAAATATATCAATTTTTTGTGGAGTTTAATTTATAATAAATTCGCCCTGTGCTATAAGTGATAAAATTTTGATCTTCACATTGAAATAAATTTGTAAGAAAAAAAGAAATAATTGCCCATTTCAATATTTGTGGCGCCATCGGGTGGTATAACGATGAACGTTAAATAAATAATTTTAATTCAATGGAATTCTCGCTGTCTCTAGGCTTCATTCAATAGCCACTATTATAGATTTACAAAGGTTAAAAATTAACAAAGGTTGTCAAAATCTGTCACTATGTGGTGGTATTGGTATTACCAATGTGACCAATGGAAATCTGGAGCCAAAAAACGCTGCGTTAACACATTCGTGGGAATCAGGCTTAAAACATCGGAGACCAAATTACTCCCGAAACAAAATCGCATAAATTAAAATTTGCATATACTGCATAAATATATCACTGAACTGATTAATAAACGCGTTTAGGTTAACGAGGGTATTAACTGACCTTATGGCTGTGTCATTTGGTCCTCAGACTTCATTGAATCAGGAAATACATAAATCATAATGAGGTGAGAAAGAAGATGGAATAGGGTTTTTAGATAGGAAGAAACGAGAGAACCCTGAGAAAACCTGCCCCCATGGTGTCGAACCCCAAAGTGAATCCACATTTCATGAGCGAAAACCGAACTCGGATTAGCAAGTGCACAAAATAGACCTGATTATAATCAATTATTTATTTAACGTCAAAAACACTTGTATTCTTTCAAATTATGACTTTTGATGTGGCCAGTCAAACTTATGCCGACACAAACCGCAGTGAAACGATTTACACGTTACAGGCCTCAATACCATAGTGTTGGTAAGAACGAGACAGAACTCGTCCAAGTTTCCTAGAAGTATCAAATTTTTCTTCAACCAATTGGGGCGATATTGAGAAGTTTCATACCATGCATTGAATAATCCATCTGCAAAAAACAAACAAACAATCACCATTTAACTAAATGTCAATGTTCAGAACGTTCCAGAATAATTTAGAACTCATTAGAATAATAATAAAAATCCTATAAGGTGTGTACTAAAGTACACCAACACACATGTGGTGTGTTGGTGTACTTTAGTTACTTACCGACAATAATTTTGGAAGATATTTTTAAATTTTTCGTGATTACAAGTTCAAACGCTCTCATTGTCCATTGACTATCCGGAAAGGCTAAATGACCATTGTGATATCTGTCACAAGAAGCATGGGCTTGTTCAAAGGACACATAAAAGCCGGACTTGACAAACTTGAAACAGTCCATAGATTTTCTTCCACAATCATCTAGTGGAAAATAAAATAAGAACAAGTACATTAAAATCTGTGTTTTATGTCACCAGAGGTTGCCCTATGTCTCAATCTCTCACAGGCATTTCACTCACTCCCCAGTGAAACTAATATAAAAAGAGTTTTCATCACCATTTTGCTTTTATTTTTTGTTTTGCTGCCAGTTTTCAACAGCTATTTTTCTTTGTAAAGGCCTCCTCTCACAAAATTTTTGTTGAGCAAATCCAGCATTGTTTGAGCACCTGTGACGTTGGCTTCTCCCCCAGCCAATGAAAACTGGTTGACAAGAAGAACGTCATAGTTGCTCAAAAAATTGCTTACCTTGCCCAACAAAAATTGTGACAGGAGGCCTTGAGACAACAAAAAACCATGCACCAAAAAAAATTGACGTCTAAGTTCCGAACAAAAAGATGGATCTCCTGTTTCAGAAACATGTGTTCAAAACATCATGTTTACAGAATAATCTACCAATACTGATTATAAAAGTTAAATCATTGGATCTCACATAATTCACAGATAAAGTATCTCGCTGACGATCTGCACAATGCAGGTTCTACGGAAATGTCGTGTTTGGAACCGTACACTATGTAATTCACAAGCAGACAACGGTGGTCTTTTCCTACGTGCGACACCCAGCCTTTGCTCCATGCGCTGTGAGTCATGTATAACTTGCGAGGACTCCGAGTGATCCACATCGTTTCTATCTTCATCCTGTAATCTACAAAAAAAAATGTCAACCTAGCACTAAAGTTATCACTTTTTCCACAGCAAAATAATACCGAGTGAAAAAAATTTACCCAAGAAATAATCGAGGCACGGTTCGGTAAACCACAAACCCCTTTTACGTATATACTGAAAGAAAAAATCGGCCTCTTTTCTGCTTCTGAGAGAAACCAGCACGCTTCCAGACATGGCGCAATGTGCAGCCATCCCCGTGAAGTTGTTCGGAGTTAGCACAGGAGAGATAGCAAAATCTGGGAAAGGGTCGAAACAAGACAGCTTGTACACACTAAATCTATTTAATAATTCCCTTAGTGTGAGCGGTTCAAGAATGGGTGTGCGCTTCTGAAATGTAGGAGGGTCAGCTTTTTGCCTCTTCACTCCCTATACATGTGGTGAGAAGACTGTACAGGGGAAATGGTTAGGTTCACTCGCACTCTCCCTTGGGGTGGTAAAAAGAGTGAAAAAAAAAGGACCGAGCTAAAAGAAAACGATCGACCTGTCTAATGTGGTCTGATTAAGTGTAACGAATATTGCAAAGCAATATGAGTTAAAATAATGTTGTGAAGCAACATGAGTCGAAACAACAAATTGCATAATAATAGGTTGTTATTAATAATAATTCAAAAACTTTCCCATCATTTTGACGGGCTATATGCTAGTCTAACATAAAAGGGAGACAATTACATTAAAAATGCTTTTTAAGCATACTACTTTGTATAGCGTACTGTCATATACAGATGTTTTATGTACATACATCATGCAAAAAATCCATTTCTGCATGTTTCAATTTACGCGAAATTCAATTTATGCAAATTAAAACTTATGCAATCTCCGAGTAACTTCGATATTCAATTTACGCGCGTTTTGAGTAATTTAATTTTTGATTTCCACACGTTTCGATTTGCGCGTATTTGGATTAATGCAAATTTCGATTTATGTGACATGAAATTTATGCGATCGTTGAGTCATTCGATACTTGATTTATGCGAGTTTTTAAGTAATTCGATTTTTAATTTCGGCAATTTTCGATCTATATATGCGATTTTATTTTCACATTTGACTTAACGCGTTTTTTTATTTATGCAGTTCTCTTTTTATGCGTTTTTTTGGTACATTGGACTATACAGTATATTCTAATAAACAGACTGTAGATGTCAGTAGACATTTTTGAGCTCGCTCGCTTAATCACAAGCTCACAATTCACTCACAAGTGAAGCTAATATAAAGAGTATACAAAAGTTTCCTTACATACTGCTTTGTTATCCTTTGCTATCATCTTGAAGGAAGCGTACGATTTCCCCAATTTTTCCTTAGTGGTAATCGACTCATTTTTCAAAGCTTGCTTGAACCAGTCGTTAATAAATGTATCCTTCAGAAAATAGAGCACCGAAGAAATGACCATAACGCTCATGAAGAAGACGATAAAGCTGACGACCAGTACGATCCACCAATTTCTGCAAGCATAATAAAAACATTATGTTAGTAATGTACAGTAATATGATACTAGATGGCGTTACTTTCTAGTTAGATAATATTTCCCTCATAGATGGTAGCACAATACCATTTGGTAAATACATAGAGTAAAAATTACTTTCCAATAAAAGATACAGAAATTGTAAAACGTTTCAGTCAAAGAAAAGATATCACAACATCATAATAACAAATTAAAATGACAGAAAAATTCTGTAACATCAATTTAACATATTTGTTTACTCTACCTCAACAAGAATTGCTTATTATAATCATAAACACCTTCTATCACACACAATTTTTTGTGTGGGAAGTCAAGCAATTTGTGCCCAGCTGCAACGTCAGCTTCTTGGCCGACCAGTTTCCATTGGTTGGGTAGGATGCCGATGTCACAGTGGTCCACAAATTGCTCAACATGTCACACCAAAAAATTGCGTGACAGGGGGCCTGGTACTTGTGAGTTCTCCGACCAAGAGCCACCGATGGTGCTGCAGCTCGAAGGTGGAGTGTTCGATCGATCATTGTTTGGTTCACTTTGATAGTGGTAAACATGCACTTTCTGTTTTTCATGACGGGTTACTGGGTTAGTTTAGTCCGTTTCGACTTGAGCGTTTGTCCCAGGCCTAACCTAACCCGGTAACCTGTCATCATAACCCAAAGTGCACCGATCAGTGATCGATCGAATACTCCATTTTCGGGATGCAGCAGCAGCGCCTCTTGGCTGAATAATCCACAAGTAAACGGGAGCCTTAAGAAGCTTGTTCGTTAGAAGTTCTATTATAAAACTGTAACGTTGAGCAATTTATATATTAAACATTTTCCTTTCAATTTCTATAAATAAATAAAAAATACAAATTTGTATAAATCAAAAAAAAAATAAATACAAATTTCTATAAATTAAATAAATAAAAATTTCTATAAATTTAAAAACAAAATACAAATTTCTATAAATTGAAAAAAATTGAACTAAAAAATTTCTATAGAATCAAAATACAAATTTCTATAAATCGAAAAAAAAATTTCATAAATTAAAAAAGTTATAAAAAATGTCTATAAAGTAAAAATACAAAAAATAAATAAAACAAGCGTGCTAAAAAAAATTTCAATAGAAGTATCCAATGATTTCTAACTTTACTTTCATATGACAAAAGTTTTACATTATAATTTAAACAATTTTTTTTTTTTTAAATTAAATTTTCTTTCCTAAATTTATGAATTACATCCATAATTTAACAGAATAAATGTAATTTACATAAAATGGAATCAAACCTTTGCCTACGTCTTGTACCTTGTTCCTCCGTAGTTTCCACTTCATCAAGTTCTCCGTCTTGGGTGTTCTGTTTTTGGTCTTCCTCACTTTGATACCAAGCTCTCCAGTTCGTGTAGTTTTCTAACCAAGACATCTGTTAACCAATTATTGCAAACTCTAAAAAAAATATATATTTGTATTAAACTATCAATGTATGTATATATTAATATTAATTTAATCAAGGAAAAAAAATTGTTAGTCTGTCTTCTCTTTTCAAGTAAATTAGTCAACATCATTTCATCAAGGAACTAACAGAAATAAAACATCAAATTTCAAAACATGGCAAAAATAAAAAAAATTTACGTCACTTTTATCTGGTTTGGTCATCGCTTATCAAGATGATGACCAAAGGTCCACTACTGGTGCATTTGTCATGTATAAATTAAAGAGAAATTTCATATCGAAACTTCCATCCGACATCAGTAACGTGTAACTACGGGAATTACGCAGTTATTCGTAATGCTGAGGTTTCTTTTAATTCTTGCAACCGTTGTTCTCGCCAATCAATGGTAAGATGCATTTCAATAATGGGTACTTTTAATGATGAATATCCAACTTTTCTTGTGTTGCTACTTACGTGTGATTCTTGGTTATGGGTTTATTTTTCACGTTAGGGTAGGAATAAAAAACCCACACAAAAACGTATTAAAAGTATGATTTGTGTTTTTCCCAACCTGCAAAATAAACTCATAAACCAAGTAGCAACACTAGAGAAGTGGGATGTCTGATCGAAAAGTAGCCAATAATGTTATGAATTCGGTTATTATGATTACTTTGGGTCCTTTACGTTTTGATAACAATATCCAGCTGATAACATTGAACAGTGGATACAAAAAATCATTGAACAGTGTGTTGGGACTGACTGATAACAATAACCGATTGAAAACATTGACCGTGAATATAATAAATGGATTCCACTGTAGTTATCATTCAAAAAATCCATGCCACGTTCATCCTTTTGGGTACTTTTCTGTTATATGCCCAACTTGCATTTGGAGCTGCTCGTAGTACTTAATATTATAACGTTAAAAATAGTTATACACCATAAAACTGATATTAGTACTCACTGAATGTGCTAAGATTTGAATAACGTGTCACAGTTTTCAATACATTCTAATAACAGGGTGGGTGCGGCTAGTACTTCACGAGACATCAGTTCTGTGGACAAAATAAGAAGAAAACGTTACGAAGAACAGCATTCAGGTAAGCTGGATAAAATACAAACATGAAATAAAAATTTAATTATAACAATGTAGTAGAGTAAGCAATATGTATTAGAGTAAGCAGATGTAGTAGAGTAAGCAATATGTAGTAGAGTAAGCATATGTATTAAATACCATATTTTTCCCTCTATGTAATATATATGTTAGATACATGTGAACACACCATCACCATAAACATTGGCATTGAAACCATAACCAGTCGGTATTATCCGGAATACTATCCCAGTAATGAAAATTGCACATGGGTCTTGGTAGCGCCACCGGACCAAAAGATCCGCCTAGTCATACCAAAGTTACATATCGAAGAATCGGCAGGATGCAGGCAAGCACAACACCGGTTATCAAGTTTTAATTGGCGCTATTTTGTTTGGTAGAACATGTCTATCTATAGGGTTTGGTGGCCAGTTTTGGTTAGTTCAACAAACACATACTTAATGAATCTATTGATGGTTCGTTAATCAAATTTAATAAGTTTTATGCTTGTTTAAAACTAACCAAAATTGGCCTTTATAGACACGGGCCCTACCAAGTAGAATAGTCTAATTAATCCAATATATTTAAACTCCTTTTATCTGGGATTGTTTTTCTAACTTTTATTTGTTGTATCAAAATATCGTAAGGAAATAGCAAAGCCAACATGTAATTCTTCTTCTATAGCTATGACTATTTAAAAATCCACGATGGCCCTGACACCCATAGCCCAGAGCTTGGAAGATATTGCGGGCAAGAAAATGACATTGTATTAGAAACCAGCGGTAACTACGCATTCATCACGTTCGTCAGCGATGACAACTACGAAGAAGACGGATTTTCTTTGGATTATTTGTTCTTGGCAGACAACAGTTACGTATCTAATCCCAATCTAACTTTGAAACAGAGCTGTTCACATCAAACCCATCTAATTTTTGTTAATGTTGTATGTTGATATGTTACTACTGCTTCGAGGTTAAATAAAATGTACAGGTGTCTGCCATGAGATGTCAACATTTAGAAAGCCCATTATTTTTTTCACATCAGGTTATACGGATGGGGATGCTGGGGGAACTGAAGCAGAAACTCAATAAGTTTATGTGGGAATTTTGTAGTGCATGTCAGAGCTGCAGTGGCGCTGCAGTCAGTCATTTTCCAAAATGGCTACTCCAAGCAATCAAGCACAGGTTACGTGGTGGTAAGCAGAAACGAATGCAGGTCACATGGTGTGACTTGGGACTACCACCTAGACATTCTTCGTGCGACCAAAGGCACCCATGTGGAGGTGCACGAAAATCATAATTTTTTTTATGCAACTCTGATAGGGTCACTATCATTTCCATATTTATTTATTTATTTACGGTTATGTACATATTTATCTCCAAACTGTATGTGATAAAAATGTTGACATCTCATGTTGGAAACCTTGTTGCATAAAGGAAAGTCTAAAACCTAGGCTTGCCAGTTTTTGCATTAAAACTTGCATTTCATTACAGATTGCAATTCATCAATGACCATAAGGGGAGAAGGAATCATTACCAGTCCAAACTACCCCAGCAATTATCCTGATAGTATGGACTGTTGGACACACATAAAAGCAGCAGATGACACAGCACAAATAACGTTTGCTTTTCCGATCATGGATCTCGAGCCTTCTCAAATCTGCGAGTTTGACTTTGTAGCTGTGTTCGACGGCGACAATACAGGTGTGTGAACCGCATAAAAACCAAAACTGACACGTACCTTGCTAAAATGTTGTCCTAATAAACAATCGTTTGCTCTGCAGCTATGGAGATGTTAGACAAGCAGTGTCACAATTCACTATCGCGTTCGGTCCTTTCGTCGGGTCCTGAACTGCTCGTCCACTTCCATTCCGACCACTTGTTGAACAGCCGTGGATTCGTGATGAAATATGTCGTAACCACCGATTTCAATCCTGAAAAAACAGGAGATTTTGGAGGCAAATAGTTACATTAGATAGTCTCAAAACTGTAAAGGTCCCCTGTCACACAATTTTGAATGAGGCAAGACAGGCAAATCGAGCACGGTTGTGACATCAGCTTATTGCTCAACCAGTTTCCATTGATTGAGCAAGAAGTTGACGTCACAAATTGCTTGACTCGCCACACCCAAAAATCACATGTGATACGCGACCTTAAGAAACATTGCATCCCTATCTCAACAGTATTTTCTTGCGCAGAATGCGTTTGGGAAATGGCGATGTTAAATGGGACAATTACGAGTCCAGGATATCCTGGAAATTACGAAGAAAGACAAGAATGTCAGTTCACGTTGGAAGTTCCTTACGGGCAGCAAATACAATTAACCATCTTAGATCTAGATTTGCAAGATGACGATGGCCAATGTGAAGCTGACTATTTGGAGATACGAGATGGCAGAACTGAAGGTATATATACTAAACACACTGAAAACGATACATTAACAATGCTACAGAGTAACAGGGATTTGAAGAAAATTAACACTATTTGCAGAATTCAAGATTCTAGAAGTGTTTTGCGGACACGCTAGAAAACCAAAGACGATAACATCAACAGGGAACTACATGTACGTCTTCTTTCGTAGCGACGAAGAAGTAACATTTCGAGGATTTAAAGCCGAGTATCACGCTGTAAGCAAGATTGGTAAGACTACATCTTCTTGCATTCACAAATACTCCCGTTTTGCATTAAAGTTAGCCAATGTTCTGCAAAAACCCATCACAAGTCTAAAAACGAGAAAGGAAAATGGGAGTATAAACTACAATTTAGATTACAATTGAGGAGTTTTTGGATGCTATAACGTCATAACTCAGAGAAAATGTAGTTTGAGAAAAAGGTCAACACCTTCTGGCACCTTCAAATTTAAGATTAAATGAAATTCCTGTCAACTGTATATTTATAGAAAGAAAATGAACAGGTTTTGCAAAAAATCTGTTAACTTCAATTGACAGGCAACGAGTTATGGGCCAATTTAAAAACGCAATCACACCATTATTTTAAATGTCGTGCTAATTTATAAATGCATTGACGCCATTTTTCCAAAGATCGGTATCTTTTCCATTGTTTTGGAAGGGAAGCAAACAAGTGAAACAACCATAGAGTGAAGTGACAAAAAGATAGAAATCACAAAAAAACTTCAGATTTACAATAGTCGTGTTCCATATTCCTGCTCTATCAATTCCAAAAATTCAATTTATAGGCAACCCCAATGTCTTTATGCTGTAGACTGGTCTAAAACGAATCACTATATGCGTTTTAAGGAATAACGACTTAAGTGGATTTACGCCGTTGTTTTACTACCCAACTCCTCAATTACAATTTAGATTATTTTTTGTATAAATCCTTACATACTATTCCCAGAGGCAAGTCAACCTAAGGACTCAACTGCTAACAACAACTGTAAAGAAACGTCGTGCAATGAAATCATCAAACCCATTGTGATTCAAAGTCAACCACATAACATGTCCTTGCACGAAGGCGAATGGCACAGTTTTTCTTGTACCACTGAGAACCAAAATGACGTCGTCATGTGGTATGTGATACACATTTTTTTATAGCTACTGGTATTCACTGCCAGTTAACAAAGACTTATTCCACTAGGTTTAAGGATCTGTACTATTTGCATGCCGGTGAAGAAACGATTATGGGCGTCGAAAGGTTGCCTAACAACACGCTAATGATCAAAAACATGAACTGGAAGCTGGAGGGAGTCTACACCTGCGTCATATTATCGGCAGCTGGGACAAAGTCAATAAGTGCGTGGATTTCGCTGAATAAATCTCGGAACGGACAACTCGAACAACATTGTGACATAAGTAAGATCTCTCGCTTGAAACACCAAACCCAACTATTTTGTAACTGGACAATTTTTTCGTGTACAGAATTCGACTACCTTCCGACTGACAAAGCCTTACTGGAAGGTGGGGTTGCATTTCTTCGATGTTCAGCGATCAACGCCGATGTGATGTGGCGGAAAGACGGACAGTCTCTCTCATCGCTGGCATTGCAGAGAGTTCACACTGCAATTCCCGGACTGATCATCTTCCACCAATCGCAAAAAAACGATTCTGGTATTTACAGTTGCCTTGCGATTCAACGTTCCACCAAGTGCAATGCCACCGTCGATGTGCGTGTTGAAATCTCTCCCGTGCCTGCTGACAGTAAGCATGCTCTACTTTGCATTACAATTCATGCAGGGTGATTCAAAATCAGTATTCCTAATTTCCAGAGGTGATAGAAAGACTGTAACGAAGTTCCCACTTAACGTCGTTTCGTTTATAACGTCCTTATAAAACCTACATAGTATAACATACTGTAGCATAGCCTACAGTATACTATTAATTACAATGGTTTAACTGAATGTTGTTTCAGTTAAGGTGGTGGATTTTAGGAACCTAACCAAAACTTTAAGTAAGGACTTTGGTGTAGTCCAAAAATACTTCCAAACCGAATCCAGAAAGTTGTAATCAGAGAATCCTGTTTAACACAACACTTCAAAACCCCAATTATTACTAACTAACTATTTACTAACTATAGGCTGTGGAATACCAACATTGAGCAAACCTAACATAGAAAAACCTTCGTACCTACATGGCAGAATAGTTGGCGGAACAAATGCAGAGCACGGATCGATACCATGGCAGGTAAATTTGTTTTACAAAACCTAATACATTATTTCACGTTGCAAACGACATCGGTTACATTAAATGTGTTTTTTAAGGCAATGTTGTGGGAAAAATCTGCAGATGCCTTTTGTGGCGGGAGTCTCATCGGACCCAAATGGGTAATTTCGGCCGCCCATTGTTTCAGTTTTTTCAAAGACCTGCACAAACGCGAATTGGAACTGGACGAGCTGTACATCAAACTGGGGAAGCACGATCGGCTACAAGGGGACCGCGAAGAAATCATATCCGGCGTCGAGAACATCATCCAACACCCTAACTACAACAAAGACACGTTTGACAACGACATCGTTCTGATACAGCTCAAAAGGCACATCTCGTACACCAATTACGTGAAACCCATCTGTTTAGGTACGTCTCACTACCTTCGCACCAGAGTCTACGACAACGCTGGACTGTCTATGGGAACTGTCAGCGGTTGGGGAGAACTGAAATTCCAAGGCGAGAGGCCAAGATATCTTCAAATGCTACAACTTCCGATGCAGCAAAGTCAAATTTGCAAAGACTCGACTAGCAAAATTTTCACGGACAACATGTTTTGCGCCGGACATTCTAGAACAATCGGCCACGATGCTTGCAGAGGCGATTCCGGTGGACCGTTTGCGGTTCAGCTCAACCAAAGGTAATTTAAGCACAAGCAACTCTCAGGTATAGCATAAACATATATAGGAGGGTTGATTGAAAAGTAATCAGCCAACCTCTGTGTAGGGGTTGTTGCAGCGAATTGGAATAGCAACATTTTGAAGTGCAACTCTCGACATGTAAATAAAATTGATTGAATAACAATGCACTCTAGTGCTTACATCACTATCAGATAGTGATGTAGTCAACATTACCGTACATTTGGAATTGATAGTAACTTTTGGCCCACCCTGTATGCAACACAAAATAAATATTTAAAAAAATGAAATCAAAAAATTTTTGCTATCAAAATTAAAAAATTACTACTAGGATCGGCATCACGCCAAGCGAATGCCAAAAACCAGGGCGGAGCAGAAAATAAACAAACTACAAAAGTGCTAAATACTCGAGAATTGCAGTATTCGGTATTTAAGAGGGCAAATCATTTTTTGGCATTGTCATGAACATGGTTCTGCTAAAGCCTATTCTCATTCTATAACTTTGCAACAATTCATTTTGTTTATGCTCCAATTTCACTAAAACTTACATATCAATGTACACTAAAATTAAAATTTACCTTTTCAGATGGTATCTCACAGGCATTGTAAGCTGGGGCGAGGAATGTGGCGTTCCCGGCAAATATGGAATGTATACAAAAGTGGGCAATTACTACCAGTGGATTCAAGACACAATGCATGCTTATGATCTCTAAAGCAAAAAATTCATTAGCATATTCAATAAATTCTATAAATTTGAAATATGTCTAGAATCTAAATAATTAAGTCAACAACCATGAAATGTGTATAACAAACAGTGGTCTACAACATCCTATTAAAAATCCAATATTAGTTCAACTAAGTTGGCATTATTAATATTAATTATGAAGATTTGTCATCACAAAGAAAAAAGGAAATCAGTACTAAAATTTAATTAATAGGTCTAATAAGACCAAAAAAACTTATGTTCAAGTTCTTCGCTGTAGTAAAAAACCCTGATCCACTTGTATAATTAAAACATTAAAACCAACATTTTTGTAGCAGTATTTTAGCTTAAAACAACAGTTCCAAATAAAAATTGGACATTTTGAATATTTACCTCTAGGTGAGCAGATCTTTGCGAGCAGTACCCATCATTGAAACGAGACGAATTTCAGGAACCGATCACTCAAGATTTCATAGTATGATTGAAAAAATAAAATAATTACAGAAAAGAAGGCATCACATTCAGCTCATAAAACCACATTTGTGATACCTATAATTATGCGATATTTTTAGTTGACATTGAAAGGCTTCGTAGTTCCAACAGACTGGCTTGACCAATGCAGCATATTGTCAAGGAGTTGAAATCTAATATTTAAACTTAAACAACACAATAAAAAGTAGTGAAATAGAAACATTAAACGGTACTTAAGGATTAGATGACTATCCTGCTAGTGGCACTATTTGCTTGTACTTGGGTTATGGCTTTGGAGGCCAGGTTTGGTTAAACAAAAATATTCTTAAAACACCGATTCATTAAATATATTTTTGTTTAACTAAACTAACCTGCAAAATCAAATGATTCACTATATTATAGTACAAGTAGCATCACAAATGTTACGGGCTTCTAATCCATTAAGTACCAAATAAACGCAATGCAGAAATTTTGAGACAGGTGCAAGAAACAATTATCAAGCTTAATTTTTCTTTTTTTCTAAGACTATTTTTTAGACAATTTGTAGACCATCCGTTTAGTCGAAAATGAAAACTAGATAGAACAATAATCAATAATAGTTAATGACTAAACAAAAATACACCAATATTCAATGCAATTAAGCTTTTATTTTTAATGCCATTTAAACAACTGCTAGTGTTTCATTTTGTACCAAACACATTAGTTAGAATATTATGAAAAACAAAAGATACATTTCACAAAGCTGATATTGATGTGCAGCTACATCACGTAATAATAAACATGAAAAAAAATTTTAAAAGCTCAAGAGAAGACAGCACAATAAAGAAAACGGTTGTGACTGTTACAATCAATAACAGGTTTGAAACTTGGACATGTTTCCACCTCTCAACCGTAGGACAAGGTGAAGGGTTGATTCCTTCTGAATGTTGTAATCGGAAAGAGTGCGTCCATCTTCGAGTTGCTTTCCAGCAAAAATAAGACGCTGCTGATCCGGTGGAATTCCTTCTTTGTCTTGGATTTTAGCTTTCACGTTCTCAATGGTATCGCTGGGTTCAACTTCCAAAGTGATGGTCTTTCCAGTCAGGGTTTTGACAAATATCTGCATGCCGCCTCTCAAACGCAACACCAAATGCAAAGTGGACTCCTTCTGAATGTTGTAATCGGAAAGTGTGCGTCCATCTTCAAGCTGCTTTCCAGCAAAAATAAGACGTTGTTGATCTGGTGGAATTCCTTCTTTATCCTGAATTTTAGCTTTCACGTTTTCAATGGTATCGCTCGGTTCAACTTCCAACGTAATTGTTTTCCCAGTCAAGGTTTTCACGAAGATCTGCATACCGCCTCTCAAACGCAAGACAAGATGCAAAGTAGACTCCTTCTGAATGTTGTAATCGGAAAGGGTGCGTCCATCTTCGAGCTGCTTTCCAGCAAAAATAAGACGCTGTTGATCTGGTGGAATTCCTTCTTTGTCTTGGATTTTAGCTTTCACGTTCTCAATGGTATCGCTGGGCTCAACCTCCAATGTGATGGTCTTTCCAGTCAGGGTTTTCACGAAGATCTGCATACCGCCTCTCAAACGCAACACCAAATGCAAAGTGGATTCTTTCTGTATGTTGTAATCAGAAAGAGTGCGTCCATCCTCTAGCTGTTTTCCAGCAAAAATAAGACGTTGTTGATCGGGTGGAATCCCTTCTTTATCTTGAATTTTAGCTTTGACGTTTTCAATGGTATCGCTGGGTTCAACTTCCAAAGTGATGGTCTTTCCAGTCAGCGTTTTGACGAATATCTGCATGCCACCTCTCAAACGCAACACCAAATGCAAAGTGGACTCCTTCTGAATGTTGTAATCGGAAAGAGTGCGTCCATCTTCAAGCTGCTTTCCAGCAAAAATAAGACGCTGTTGATCCGGTGGAATTCCTTCTTTATCCTGGATTTTGGCTTTCACGTTCTCAATGGTATCACTGGGTTCCACTTCCAAAGTGATCGTTTTCCCAGTCAAGGTTTTCACAAAGATCTGCATGATGACCTGTAATGGCGTCAAGAATTTTGTAAATAGCAAACAACAAGATTCTCCTTTAACTTGAGAAGCATAAAAAAAAATAAAATGAAACCAACGCATCCAATCCTAATCTTCAATGATATTTAACGTACCTGGTAATATCGGTTGTCAATTTAACTTCAAATGTGTACTGATTATCAGGTTAGCAGGACAGGCACGAGACGAAAACACAACCTTCACCTTCGCACGAAACGATCGATAATGACATAAATTAAAATGGCGATACTACAAGACAGAAGCTCCTCCTTTCCAACTACAGTACATCAATATCATGACGTCACTCAGAGCTCATTGGTCGTTATTTCAGGCAGGAATTTCGAACGATGTTGAAGATAATAAATTGTTGTTTTAGTATTAATTAGGTTAGGGCTACTCGTGTATTACGACTACGCTGAGGGGGAGGGGGGGTAAACAAACATTAAAAGCACATATTTAAATCAAGCTTTCTTCTATATCTAAAAGAAAACCCCAATTTGAACTTTTAAATGATAAGCCACACTTTTCTCGAAAATAAAATGTTTATGTCAAACTGTAACAAGCTTGTTACTTCACCGCTTCATAAATTTTCAAGGAAACGAGAGCAGGATACAGAAACTAACTTTTTTTTGCTCAGTATGGTATTCTATTGAGTTTCTCACCAAAAAAACGGCTCTGAATAATTTTAAAAATGTGGCTCATCAATATCATTATATTGCCCGAAGCCCCTCAATGAATGGCAAGATGCCCTCTTCATAATTAGATGAGGGTATAAAAATAAATCAAAATTAATTAAAACAAACAACTAATAAATGTTTAAGTACTTTTGATTAAATAAACAGTGGTTAAACACTTAATTTCTATAAAATATAAAAATAAAGAATAAATTGTGCAATTTTATGATTTTAGTTTAATACACGATTTTCTTTTCAGCCAGTTGTACCAAAAAAAATTTGGTACTTGTGCATACCAAAAACAAAACATGTACGAGCTATGTGACAAGGACAGAAACAAAATAACAAAACAAGTCTTTTGTTTGGATAAAATGTTTCAACTAATGTGGTTTCGATCATCAAGGAATTGTCAGTTGCAAAACATCTTTGAATAATATCAAAAGTCTACTCGCTCACATTAAAGATCACAATTAATGACAAGTTTCAAATGATAACCTTTCAGCATGAAGAGAACAATTTTATTAATTTGATGCATCATAAAAAAAATGTTAAAAGTTAATTAATACATATTCTATATTTTACTGTACAATTATATTATTTACATTTTAGCTAAATCCTTCATGAGACTATTGGCCATCTGTAACGCTTGCTTTATTGGTGCCCATGTATTCTATAAAAAAAAATAAAAGAACTTCAATTAGTTTTTAAAATATGAAATACAGTGGAACCTCTAAGTTCGTCAACCCCTATATTTGTCAAATCCAATATTCGCCACATTTTTGCTACAAAATTATGCTCGATAGTCGCTGATAGTCGTACAAAAATCCATTATTTGTTCATCAAAAGTCGCAGTTAAAGTTACGAAAAATAAGTTATTGAAACAAACAATATCGAAAAATATGACGTGGAAGACCCCAAAACAAAAAATTGATTCTATATTCGTCGTATCCAGGATACGTCGGTCCCTCTGGATTAATGACAGATACAAAGGTAAAATCCAAAATCCAAAAGATGAGTTTGTGTCTTACTCTGTCTAGATCAGAGAGAACGTGTTCGGCTTGATCGCTACACGATTTTACCGTTTCTGATATTTCATTCAAACGATGTTCCATCCATTTTCTAGTTTCAACTTTTCTGTATTCAGAATAAAGAAAAACAACTTGTAAAAAAACACAATTTAAAAAACAAAACAAAAAACAAACTAAAAAGGCACTCACTTTTTACGAATGGCTTCAAGCTCTATAGCGTTCGCTTTATTCTGCTGCATTTTTACTTCAGCTACTGTCAAGATACTTTTTATTTTCTTTTGCAATCCTTCAAGTTCCCCTACATCCAAGCTCTGTTTTTTGGCCTGCGAAAAACACAATAGGTTCGTATAAATACAACGATTTATGACGTTCCACTCGTACGATAGCTTTATATTGACGAGTTGGGTGGCAAAACTTATTGTACAAATTTTAGGAAATAAACAAATAAACAAAAATAATAAAATAAAAATAAATCATCCTACTCACAGCATATTTTGATGCATATTCCTCTTTACATTGTTGGACCAACTTTTTGGAGTTTGCAATGCGTGCAGCTTGAGTTTCTTCATATTCTACAAGCTGAAAATTTATAGTTTCTTTTTTAAATCCTGCCTCACATACGCAAAAGAAAACCTTCACCAACAAAATGCAAGACCTATACCCGTTCTACGGTTTCGCTTTCTGAGAAGATCAATGCCGACACACGACGATTTTCATCACGAATCTCGTTCGCCTTTTCCAT
Organism: Cryptops parisi; assembly: GCA_034695005.1. Taxonomy (NCBI): domain Eukaryota; kingdom Metazoa; phylum Arthropoda; class Chilopoda; order Scolopendromorpha; family Cryptopidae; genus Cryptops; species Cryptops parisi. Next base: position 20,600 of record JAQIWH010001626.1, read on the forward strand.
CAGATTGGGTTTAAGTGCTTTTAAATCGGTGGAATTTTTGTCACTGAACCCCAATTTTATTTCGAAATCCAAACCGCCGGCTAGTTCGCAACAACTCGGTATGAGTTCGCAAGCACGAGCCTTCTGATGATATTCATCCACTTCTCGAGCAATCTACAATTCACGCTATTGGAATTATTTTCATTCCAATTGGCTTTTGTGTTTTTGTTTAGTAGGCTACATTACTACGCACCTTGGTCGACTGTCTGGAAAAGCCAATTTCCACCCTTTCGTATTCTTCTTGAATCTGCAGAACCTCCTGCTGTTTCAATGCTATTTCCTCGTCCAACTGGTTGACTTGATGAGCGATTACATTGTACTCCTCTTCATTCACATCCTTGATGTCGGAATCTTCCATCATATTCTGGTACTCGACCAATAGCATTTCTAGCTCACGATCTATGAATAATGCAAGATTTGAAACTACAAAACATCAACGTACTCCTACGCCGCTGGTATTAGATAAAATAAAAAACCTTGCAGCGTTTAAAATGGTTTTCACTTTACACTTTGTTCTGAATTGTCCTTAACCATAGAAAATAAAAACACAAACCTTTATTGGTGGTTTCTTCTATCAGCTGTTTAACCATTCCTTCTTTCTTGTCATGGTATATTTCATGATCCATTATGTTCTTGCGCAATTTTTCAATGTCCTCGATTGAACTTTGATACATCTGTTGTTTGCTTTCTACCGAGTTCTGTACAAAAAATAAAATAAAATAATGATGAATAGATGTAAGTTGCAACATTCCTACAACACACTGTTCCTGAAAGGTCTTGTCAAATTTTAACCACAAATGTTATACACACAAAAAATAAATGAAAATAACTACAAAAAAAAGTCCGGAAATGCATACTCATTTGTATACCTACAGCAATTGAGACAACAGGCCTATGCATTTACTTGACTTCACCCTGTGTTATCTCGGAAAAAAGAAGCATTTCTAAACTCATGTTGATATGGGTTTTTCGTTTTGTTTGAATAGCATCTATGGTTAAAATTTGACACAACCTTCAGGAACACCCTGTATGCTAATCAAACACTTGGAGCATTAGTCATTTAGCAAACAAAATAAAGTTCCATTATTAAATTGGTGTGATGAACAAAATTAAAAACCCTTATTTATCCAGTTAACACCCCCCCCCCTAGTAATATAAAAAACAGTAGAAAGTAAGTAATATTGCACAACACTTACAGCTTCACTTTGCAGCTGAGACAACACCTCATCTTGTTGAGTCACTTGATTATTCAAATTTTCTATTTCTTCTGCTACCTGAGTTAGCCACAAGACTGAAATTATACGAATTACTTTTATTTGTCAAACACTTTTTCCTCCCCATCAACCAATATAAATAAACTTACCCTTCAGTTCTTCTTCAACTACTTCGGGTTCGTAAGTACCCGTCAGTGTTCCTTGAAATCCTTTCATGAGGAACTTGGAATAATAATGCTGAAAACCAAAAGCAAGTTTGTGTTGAAACTTGGTATATTTCATTAAAAACTAACTATGTCGGAGATACAAAATATTATAATGCACATAACAAACCTCAGGTTGCACTTCACCATCAAACGACTCGGTGAAGTTCCACTTGACTGACATCTTGTACTGAAAATAGGATTGAAAACAAAACCATGATATAACAAACGTGTTATTTAAATCAGAATTGGAAAATTTTTAATTGAAAAATAAGCGCACTCTCACCAGTAAATACTGTCGCAACCAATCGAGTGCACCCAAAAGATGCGGCCAACTTAATGGCGATCCAACGGCAGTAAGATGAGATCTCGAAATATTGCAAGGGTAACCTAACGACTTTAGTACTTTTGGGATGTCATCCTCCACTTTTTTAATTTTGAACCCGGGATGTAATTCGCCATACAAAAACTAGAACAATTAAAAAAAAAATTAATAAACTTTCAAATTGATATTAAAACAAAATTTGAAGAGAATGATAATAATTGAACTTCCATGACTTTATTTAAACTTACTTGAAAAATATTAATGAAGTCTTTCACTTGTGGAGAAGACAATATTTTGAACGATATATCAAAAGGGTACCCATGATGTTCCAAAAACTAAAGAAACAAAATTTAAGATTAAAAAAAAAAAATAATAATAATAATAATAATAATAATAAAAAGTTTGTATTAATAATAATTTCATAGGAATAATGTTTAATCAAGCCACATTTTTTGTGATGACAGCGGACATTGTGTTAATTACCTCTAATAAACTCTTGATTATCTTCTGCTGGTAAGGTTTCTCAAAAATCCGTTGATCTATTCTTTTCACGTCTCCCCCTCCACCAGCAAAACTGTTACGTCCCATGCTGAAACTGTTGGCTCCTGATGAGTATCGCCTTCATGAAATAATAAAATGTGTGAATGAACGAAATAATTTATAAATCATCTCCAATTTTAATGTCTTACTGTACCTAAATTCATGTGGTTTTTGGGCTGAATTTAAAACGCCATGACCCATGGATGGTCTGGTGCTTAGTGGTATTCTGGATTTTTCTTTTTTCGTCGTACTACAAGCGGCCCCGAAACCACTCTTACGGTTACTTGTGCCTAAAAGCGATAAATTTTCGCTCGAGACGGATTTCCCTCTCGACAAACGCTTCATCTGCGCAGAAAAAAACAAAAACAGACAATGAATAAAAAATTTTACATTACATATAGTATTTTATTGCATGATTATTTGATACAATATCATGAATGAGTGCTTGTGTTTTATACGATTTCGTTAATACAAGATGAGAAAAATGTTTGTTATAATAAGCGAGAAAATTTCGCTGTTATGCAATTTTGTGCAGTGGTGCAGAAGTAACCAAACACTTAAATTTTGCTACGTCATTGGAATTTCGAATTATAGGCGAGGTATGTGCATATAACGTAATAGCAAAATATGAGGTTTGCGGATAAATCAGCGACATCTTGTAGCATCATAATTCGACTATTATTTTATACACATGTACTAAAAGTAAACCCTGTGGTTGTTAACGTAACCACGAGGAGTCTAAGACTAAACCCCATGTTTAATCTCAATCCGTTTCGCAACATTCTGTACAATTTTCATTTCATCTCATTAGTTATCGGTTGTTTTGTTTACACTCACGTTGTTATGGAGCATCATACAGGTTTAATTAGAATACTAATCGTCCTCAAACAATAACCACTATTATAAACCAGGTTTAGCAAGTTATAAAAGAAAATTGTGTCAAGATATCAAAAGCACTTTTTATCATGTAAGCCTACATTATCCTGAGACAAAATATAAACTGTCTTAAAACATAATACACACTTTTACCTAAAAGATTAATGTGATAATAATAAAATTATCACATTAATCAGGGTAGAGACCGGAAAATTTAATTATCGTAAAAGAAATTTACTTATGACACATTTAAGATACTACAAATATAATATAATATAATATCATATTACCTCGAACACACCAGATATTTTACAATAAAGAGATATAGAATTGAAGACCAACAACACTTCTTCACTTTGGCGTTATTGTGTTTTTTGTTTTTTTAGAGCATATTTATAAATTTAAACTTTGAACAATGTCTTGTGATTGGTTGATCATTATCACGTGGTACATATTCAAACCAGCTGAGACTTTTAGCGCCAAATACAAGCAGTGTCAAAAAACGATAACTGAGGAAAAACACATGTTGATGTCGCGTTTAAAGTTTTACTTCAAAAAACATTTTGTTTTAATTTTCAATTATTAATAAGAATAAAAAAATGAATAACGAAGATAACGTTTGGTTTGTCTTATTGGACAATTCCAGAATATTGGCCCATTTGCTGAAAACTGTTCAATTTAGTGATGTAAGTGAATAAAAAGTTTTATTTACTTGTAATTTTTCATAACATGACATTTGTATGTCACTTTGCATTTTGTTTTGTTGATTTTTAAAATAATATAATTGTATAAGTTTGATTTAAATTCTATCGATACAGATAGCTATCCTATGTGCCACTGAAGAAGGTCTCAAAGTAACTGTCGAAACGTCTAAAAGTGCTCAAGCCAATGTATTTGTACAATCGTCCATTTTCCAACAATATGACTTGAAAGAAGAAACAGTCAGCTTTCAGATAAACCTCAGTGTCTTTTTGGTATGAAAAAAAAATAGTTTTTCATCATCTTAAATTACAGTTGTCACACGAACTACACTTTTGACGCATTGCGACTGCGTAAACCTTTGCAGGATTGCTTGACTATTTTTGGTAGCGGAATTGTTCCCGGCGTGTCAACGTCTTTAAAGATGCAGTACGCAGGTTACGGAAGTCCATTGAAACTATTGTGAGTGCTTGAATCGAGTGGGTATTTGTTGTTAAAACGCCAAATGGTCAACGGCGGTTAACAAATAGATATATTTTTTTTTGTGTGTAGGTTAGAAGAGAACGAAGTTGTCACCGATTGTTGCATACAGACGTTGGAAGCGGAGGAAATGCTGGACTTTGATTTTTCTCTAGAAAATATCACCAACAAAGTGATAATGAGTGTAAGAGAAACACTAATGGTAGTAACATGATGAACCCACCACATTAGGAATAGGTTTCCTTAAGGTCACCTGCCACTCTCACATGCAATTTTTTGATGTGGCAAGTTGAGCAATATCTGCGCAGCTGTGACGCCAGCTTATTGTTCAACCCGTTTCCATTAGTTGGGCAAGAAATTGATGTCACAGTTGTTAACAAATCACTCGACTTTTCAGCACCAAAAAAATAGCTTGTGACAGAAAGCCTTATAGCCTGTCATTTAGAATAGCATACATCTTAATATACAATGGAAACTTGTTAAAACACGCCCAGATTTAACGCAAATTTGGATATTACGCAGCGAGTTATTAAATCTTTTTAGTTTAACTATAGCATAGACTATATAGTCATGCGAACCTCGATTTAGCATAACCTCGCATTTTTTACGATGTCATTTTGCATCTCAAACATCGCATTATAACTGTATTGTGTTTACCCCTATTGATGTGTATTTAAATGTTTCAGTCGGAGAGTCTGAAAGAAGCGTTCGGCGAACTTGACATGACTAGCAACATTTTGAAAATTTTCATGTCTCCCAATAAGCCACATTTGCGGTTGTCCACGTTTGGGGATAGTGGAAATCTTCACGTACGTTATTACTACCATCTCGAAATGGTACTCGTGCACAAAATGTAATAGTTGTAATTATTATTTATTTTTATTATATACAGGTCGATTATCCAAAAGAATCCGACGTGGTCGAATTATTCGAATGCACCGAAACACAGTCCAACAAGTTAGCGATTAAAAATATCCTTCAATAAGGTTAAGCAGTGTTACAATTGTTTCATGTTCAAGTTATTTTGTGTTTTTGTTTTTGTGCAGGTATAAAATAGCACTGATAAAACCAGCTGTCAAACCACTTCTAATAGCCGAGAAAGTGTCTATACGGACAGATAACCGTGGTATCCTCTGCATACAATATTTAATCAAAGTTGAAGACGGACAAACGTGTTATATTGATTACTATGTAAGCAACTACTGATACAGTTTTTGTAGTTTTATTATTGTGTTCTTAATCGCTGAATATTACAACTGTCAATCATCCTACTATTGTTTTTCTACTACAGTGGAATCTGGTTATTGTGATCGCTTTGGGACCAGTGCTTTTTCATAACAATAACCGATTGATAACATTAAGCAATAGATATAAAACATTGACGCGGTGTCTTGAGACTGATGGGTAATGATAACAATAGCCGATTGATAACATTATCCATGATTTATAATTACCAGATTCTACTGTACGAGTTAAAATGTCTATAAAGATTCCTTGATATATTTCATAATTGTAACCTGAAGTGTAATAATGGTTATGTCTTTGTTGCAGTGCGCACCGCTAGTCGAAGATGAAAACGAAGACTCGGAAAATCCGAGTGAAACGCAACTTTAAATTAATTCAATCCCAGTAAAAGAATTGATATGGATATGATCCATACGTTTTATATAATAAATATGTTGTAAAATAAAACAGCTTCCAGTAAAGTTTGATCTCATAGTCACATTATGACATCAGTATAGTATTCATGAAAAGAAATTTAATACAGGGTGATTCTCTCACCATCGACTATTTTCGACCTGCCGTATAATTCTGCCTCCTGCATTTAGTGTAATGATGAATACGACTATATAATATGAGATTCTTACTTGATTAATAAAATCCAACACCGACTGCTTGAAGAGATATTCTGCATTGCCCGATGTAACACTTCACTAGTTAAGACCTGGTCATTAAAAAAAGTGATGTACAGTTGATTTCGATTCCATAAAACAAAAAATTTTAATAAACTAATAAAATATAAAATTAATTCACTTTTGTTTATTTTCTGTGCAAAAAAAAAACTTTAAAAATATTGCCTTCGTAATTCATCAGCTTTTAAGAATCTGAAAAATAGTCCGATTCTGAAAATAATGAAATTTTTTAGAAACTATTAGAAATAAACAAATAATTATCGACCGAAACCAAGTTTAACATTGAAGAAAAATTTTTTTTAATACAAAAATCATTTTCAGGACAAACAACTGGAAGTTCTATGATGAAGTCAAAAAATTGGTATTTCTCTTTTAAAATATTTGTGTCCAAAGGGCGTAACTCCGACCACTGGTCACATAATAACTGTTAACTTTGATAATTATCTTGCAAAAAAAAAAGTCTATAACAAAAATAGATGAAGAGTTTCATTTTGTAGTAATAATAACACCACATAACTCGCGGTTATGTGAAAAAAACTTACAGAATCCTTTGTTCACGTTTGATTGTATAATGGCTTGGTTCTGACGTTTCGTTAAAACAACAACGTGTTTTGCACACCAATCATCTGCAAGCGGCGCACTACTAAAAAATATGCTAGCAAGCACATCATTACATTTCATTTTCAAATGAAATAACATCATTTATAGTGTACACTCATCAATGTGATGAGCCCAAAAAATTTGCAAAACTACAATTAAATTAAACATATAAAAAAAGGAAAAATCATAATGATATTTGCACAAACGTTCAGTGTAAAGTTTGATCATTAGTAAAAGCGCAGTATTATACAATGTAAAAAATAAAAATTAAACCTGATAAGCTTATTTTCAACAACTGGTCCATCAAACTTAAAAAAACAAAAACTAATCGTATTTTCTAAAAAAAATAAAAATAAAAATAATAATAATAAAACAATTTTCAACGGTCTAATAAATAACAACTCATAATCCTAATAATAATAATATTGAACCACAACAAAAATGTGAAGTTTAAAACAACTTGGTTAAAAATCTATTTCATTTGACCCATTTGTCAAAGGAATGATGTGTGATGAAATAGGAATTGTACTGGATTCACAAAAAATAAACACAAAATAAAATAAAATAAACAGCACAGACAAATTGGAGCTAAATTTTATCGCTGCCGATGCAAAAAATAAATCCCAGAAAATTGTGTTCCGTATCGTTCCATAACATTCCATATCATTCCGACCAACACTCGTTTCCAGATTCCATCTCGTTTCTAACTTTCACCGAGACAAATCGGAGCTAAATTTTTTATCGCTGCCGATGCAAAATAAATCCCATTTCATCGTTGCAAAAAACACAACTAGGTAGACAGTAGTAGAAATTGTGTTCCGTATTATCGTTCCATATACCACACCAACCAACACTCGTTTCAACATCCCCATTCTCGTTTCTAACTTTCGTAAAATCCGTCAGCACCATTTCAATACTGAAATTCTATTACTTCAGATGTTTTACCAATAAAAATAATGCATCGACAACAACAATAAAAAAAAAAAATAATAATAATGTAGTAAATACCTTCCCAACATACTTCAAAAATTTAGATTTATTTATTTATATATATACACACCCTACTGTATTGCTCAGTAAGTGTTCATATTGCTAACCCCCTCCCCCCCTCTTTTCATGTGTAATATTGCTTTTGATTAATTTTTTATTATGCGGATGCATCGACGTTTTAATTATTTTTTGCTTGCTCAAAATTTCTCATTATGCCCAACTGCATTCGAACCACACTGTATATACATAATTTAATTATTTCATATAAAATAATAGTATAAAAAAAAATATCATCGTATAACCAAAGTTGCTAAATTGACATTTTGACTGGTTTTTTTTTTGTTGCAGCATTAAACAAAATTGGAACGTTATGATAAAATGTTTTTTAGTCATTCGTGATAATGAAATTAAATAAAAAATTAAATTATGTATAGTCCTTGGATTAGAGTCTAAAAAATTACTATACAAATATCGAATAATCTTTTTTCTTACGACTAAAATATTTCCTCCATTTACATAGCTAAACACCATTTTTTCAGTTCAAAACAAACGCAATCGATGCAGAGAATGTTGGGATAGGTAAATTTTCTCTACTCGTACAGTTAAGCAACGTCTAAGTAAAGCATGTCGAGAATACTTTCCCCTTTCGTCGTCACCGATGACATGTACGATAAGTTCGTTCCTAATCGTACAACACGGCTATGACAATATGTAAAAAAAAAACAAAAACAACTTCATATCGCATTGCATATAACCTGTTTGTTAATGAGATGAAATGACAAATGTAAAAGTTCATGATGATTGGATGGTGAAGATGACAACAACAAAAAAACATTATCGTAATATTTGTAGATTTAAATACCTCATTACTAATAATAATTTGATAAAAAAAAAAGGAACGATGAGGGTTTTCAAGGAGAATTTTGTTGAGATGGATACATTGGTGGAAGCTGTCCATTTTGACCTGGCATTGTATTGAATGGAGAACTGCTAAAACTTTCGTTTGTTTCCTTCGAATCCTTGTCCGACGAAAAGCTGCCTTTCGATTCGTTGCTTTGGCTTCGCTGATACAACCCGTTGCGCATGATGGTGCTCGGTGTACCAGGTGTGCCCGCGCCGCCTGCTACCATTCTACCGATGGGTCCGTCGCTCCGTGAATTCATTTCGCCTCGCATGAATCGTTCGAGCTTGTCCACGCAAGCATCTTGATAATCATGAATCCACCTGAAAAAGATATAAACATGCACATGTAGCCGTTTTATACTTTTTTCTATTAACTTCACTTTGTGAGTGAGGGAGCTGGGAACTGAACGTATATTTACAGTTGTTTATGAGAATGTACAGTATAGTCCAATAAACCAAAAACGCATGAAACAAGAACCACACATAAGAAGTCCTTTGCATAAATCAAAAAACCGCACAAGTCCAATGTACAAAAAATTATTGCATTACTAATAATATTTGTCTAGATCTGTCATAGACGGAAGTAGCTCATAGACGGAAGTAGCTCAGTAACGCTACCTCCATAGCGTTGATGACACCGATTCGAGCCGAATTCGGGTGTACATTAATTCTGTTGCCAAGATAAAAATTTGAAGACATGTTGTAAAGAAACATTGATGTGTCATCGAGTCTCGAAA
>JAQIWH010001627.1:0-30117 GCA_034695005.1 Cryptops parisi
TGTTTCTCTGTCACGGTGGATAATGAACAAAAAATCCTTTATACACAGAGAAAATAAAACATTTTATTTTGTTTACAATATTCCAGAAAGTATGTCACATTTTACCGTGAAGTATTTTTTTTTCATCATTACGTAATATTTTTTTTCGGTACCTTCAGGCGTAATATTTTTTTTTAATATGTATACAAAATATTCATTTATCAAAAAAAAATACCGAATCGAGGTCAAGAATATAGTTAAGTCATAGAACATCTTTTAAAATGTAGTGTCATCAATTAAAAACTTTCAATTTCATGGTATTATACAAAAATTTCTGTTACAACTTTAACTATTTTTACAAAATAATTGTGACTAAAATGTTTTACAACAATAAAAGTTTCTTGTTTTTGCACGATTCGTGTGTAAAAAATGTCTCGATCCTATAATTTAAGTTACAAAAAAAAATAGGTGTATTATATATTTATATAATATATCAAGGATATGGTTACACGTAGTTAGTTACTATAACACGGTCTGTTTTTTTTTTATTAGATTTTCTGTTACATCATACTGTACAGGGTGTCATGAACATCAGCGTGATGCCATCATCATCACTTACTAGTCTCGCAGGAAGTCCATTGAGAATCACACGTTCAGCAGGTAAAATAACCGAATTACTTGATAAATCAATAAAGTATATTAGTAGTATTTATTATCCGTTGTGTATGTCAAACTCTATGGCTTGGTTTTTATGTTTAATTTGTAAATAATATTGTATTGGTTGTAGATCAAATGTTCGTCAACAACGCTCCTCTGACGGAATTTGAATCACGTTTATCATCGAACACTGTCATCCACGTCATCAAAGGATTACTTTGTTGCAATGAGAGTTTTGCATTGAATTTAGCCAAAAGTCACAGTCTAACGGAACTCTTACCATCTGTACACGCAGCTACATTTCGTTCGTTACTCAGAGTCTCCGATTGTGATATTTCTCTCGAATTACCAGGTGCTTACTTTTATACTGTATGTGTATACTGTATATGCAACTAATAATTGATTTATGCGAGATTTCCTCAAGCAATTGAGGAAATGCGTAAATCGAAAATTGCACATATCGAAATACACGTTACAAAAATTCCGATTGAATTTACTTACAAAAACATTCGCTACTTAGGCGTATACACGGTGTTTGTACCAACGGATGCTGCTTTTGCAAAATTGGACCCCACGTTTCTCAACGAATTGAAAGCAGACAACCTTCGACTACGTGCTGTTTTGTTATATCACATCATCCCAGGTCGATTTCCTTTGACCGAAATTGTACAAAGACAAAGATTGATCACGAAAATGGGCAACTTCATGTACCCAGACGTCATCTACAAAAATAACAACCAATCGGTAAGCCCCTCTTTGTTTTTTTGCAATAATAATAATATATTGTGATAAAATCTGGTAACATTTGGACATTACCAAATTAAGAATGTCCTTATACCTGACTTTGACTCTAAACATGAAGTCACCAATGTCTATACCGAACACAAAAAACGTAATATCTTTGATCAGATATAAAAAGAAAGTCACATGCAATCTCCAACGTTTATACCAAAATTATAATATAAAAAGTTTTTTACAGGTTTGGTATATTATAGTGAATAACAATAATTACGATAAGATCTGATAGCATTTGGACATTTCCAAATTGAGAATGTCCTTACATCAGACTTTGACACACTTTGACTTTGACTTTGAAAGTTACCAATGTCCTACCCAAAGCAAGAGCGCAATATTTTAGATCAGACTTTCTAAGATGTAAAAGGAAAGTCACATGCAATCTCCAATGTTTATAGTTTACCGAAGTTATAATGTAACAATCATCTTAAAATTTTGGTGCATAACAATAATTACAATAAGATAACATTTGAACATTTCCAAATAAAGAGTATCTTAAAACTGTGTTTGCTTTTAACATGAACTTACCAATGTTTATACCCAAAAAAGAACGTTATATCTTTGGTCAGAGTTTCTAAGATGTGAAAAAGAAAGTTACATGCAATCTTTAATGTTTTTACCAAAGTTAAATATAAAAAAGTATCATAAAACGTTGGTGTATAAAAGCAGATAACAATAATTACGATAAGATCTGGTTAACATTGGACATTTCCAAAATTAGAATGTCCAAGAGTGACTTTGTATTCTAAAACGAAATTACCATTATCTAGATACAAAATTAAAACATAATATTTTTGTATCATATATATATTTTAAATATGTTGACAATACTTCGAAAAAGAAAGTTTAATGCAATGTCCAATGCTTATACCAAAGTTTCCATCGATGCCCGGAATCTTATTCTAGGTGTTGATATAACTTGGTAAACTATAACTTTATGTATTTCTTTGATTTAGATTGTTACCGTGGCTGGAGCCAAAATTCTTCGACCTGACATTATAGCTAAAAATGGTATTATCCACGTGATCGACCAAGTGATTGTGGATATACCGGAAAGTAACACATGGAACACACTCACCCAGATAGATGAATTATCGCAGCTGGCAGGCATTTTGGAAAAGAAAAAATTAACTTACATCTTCAAAGGTAATAAAGAAAACTCATACATACAAGAAACTTCAATTCAACAATTTAACTAAAAACAGTGACACTTCAAAGAACTACAACCTATTATATACTATGATATAATGTACCATAATAATGTACTACACGACAAGTTCAAATGTAAACATTCTTTGCTTCTTACGATTAACATTCTTGGACATTTCCAAATTAAGAATGTCCTAAGACTTACTTTTACCCTTAACATGAAGTTATCAATGTCTCCACCCAAAAACAAGAACGTAGTCTCCTCGATCGCAATTTCTAACATGTAAGAAAAAAGTTACATTCAATTTCCAACGTTAATACCAAATATTATTTTCGGAAAATAATCCGGTTCAAATGTCCCTCGTTTTTGAGTGGAAAAGAAACTACGTGCAAGTTTTCACTTGAGTGTTTTTCGTCATTAACTACTTTTAGTTTACATAATACGTGAAAAAAACAAGGCTACGATTTCCTTGTCTACAAAGTTAGCTATTTATATTCGAAACCATAGTCAACTGTTTCGTGTTTTTATTTTTATTTCATAAAAAAAGAAAGGTAGGAAGTCAAGGTCGGGGAGAAATAAAGAAAAAAAAAGTGAAGTTCCAACGACCTTGCTATGTTAACACATCCTGTTGTCTTGTAGTCATACAACACACACACCTCTTCCGTAATCGTACGAAAATAGGGTACGAAAGTACAAAGGTTGCGAGAAAGGCGTTTTCTCTCTCTTAATCTAACGATATGTCGTCCCATTAGGGGGTTATTTACGATGTTCAAATGACACATTAAATCGCGTCTCAATCTGCATCATGAATATAAATAAAGTCATACTGAGTCGGAGGAAACATAATATAGTACAAGAAGAATGTGCAGTGCATTCAAGTGAGTTGATTTTAAAGAGAACCGTGAAGTCTTATTAAAAATTCCGTTTTTTGAGAAAGGTGTGGGAAAATGTTTTTAGAAACTCAAAATATATCCGGGTATTTTGATCAATTTGCGACAAGTGCTTTTTGATAATAATAGCCGGCTGATAACATTAAACAATAGATATAAATTATTAAACAGTGTCTCGTGGCCGACTGATAATGATAACAATAGCCGATTGATAACATTATCCGTGATTACAATATCCGTATTCCACTGTATAAGCAAAGTGGAATTCAACACTGTAGCCTAATGAAGAAACAACTTTTTTTAACAATGATGTCAAAAAAATCGATGTTGATTTTTCAATGACTTACCACCTCCCAATTAGTTTTTCATTAACTTACTTTGTAGGCTACTTTTCGTGAGTTTTGAACATGTTACTGGCAATGTATAAAACCAGGCATTGTATAAAAACTTTACGTATTCTATAATCTGTATAACTAGATGATTGCCTGGCGTAACATACGCCACCTAATGGTGGCGTATGCTTCCCGTTGTTTATTCTGATTGCTATAGTGAACCTGCGTGGATTTAGAACGTGGTGCATACCTAAGAGAATTATATATATAAAGAAAAGATGCCAAACCTCGAATAAGCAATGCATGAAATTAGCATTGCAATAGTTACGTTAAGCCAGGCTTTAGGTTAGTTTTAAACTTAGGCCTACACTTACGCTTTTTGGGGAAATGTTGTCAATTAACCTAAACTAATCTCACCTATCCGAAATAAGATGTTATTTCATACTTTGCCAAAAGAAATTAGCCATACTATAGAATGTTTGGATTCTATACATTGCCGATATAACATATACAGTTCAATTGACTTAAATTATGTATAGAATTTAATCGGTATCCACAGTTATAGGGTTTTCAATGATCTGGTTATTTCATTAGTTATACACAATTTAATGAAATAAGTTTTTTTATTTTATATTTTACGCAATTTATTTACATTTTATTTTTACATTATTAAACCAAATAATCATTTTTTTTTTATTTCATAGGCAGTGAACCTTTCACACTTTTTGCTCCTACGAATACAGCTTTGAGACACTTTTCAGAAAGCGAGCCAGATGAAGACGGTAATAGATCAGAAATTTCATACTATCACACTACACTTAACCATTGTATACATATATTAATTATTTTCAACGTTCTTAAGTTATTTTGAGACAAATTGTATATACATGCGACTCTGCTCGTTCGTTAAGTTATACATCGCAGATTTGATTATTCGCCGAATAACGGCTAAAATTGAAATTATAAAAAAAAATAAAATATAAAATGTTAAAATAATAATTTTTCATTTTCAGTGTTGCTCAATTACGTTGCAATTGACTCCCACTACGCATCTGGTTTAAAAAATATCCCTGCAATAAATACGCTTGGAGGAAACCAACTCTTAGTACATCACGACAATGGCAAGTTGCTTTTTTTATTTTACTAATATACTATCACATATCAGTTAATGCTTGTTTTGAATAGTTTGAAAAATTTGTCACTGGTGGTTTTAGGTACACTAACGGTTGGTGGTTGCAAGTTGACCAAAAAGGAAATATTGACAAGAAACGGCGTAATATTCCTTGTTGACGACTGCAAGATGGTATACCAATCTTTACCAGAAACTTCAGTAGGCGTTCATGGTGTGACACCATCTAGCACAATAGTAAGAATAATTAATATTATAAAATAATAACTTGTTGTTAATTACACATTAACATACTGAATCGTGATTACCCACCATTATTTTCATACATTATCTTGTACAAACAAGACTTACGTTACATTTTGGCTTTAAACTAATAATCTCTTATTCGGACCAGTGGGCTTTGAAAAAAAATAATGAAAAATATTTATTGATGATTAATTCGTATTATACAGGGTGTTTGCGATAAATTGTAGCACTTTTTAAATAGTTCGTTTGAAAGACTTAATAAATAAAAAAGAACGTAACTATGTGTAAATAACAAAATACGAATGAGATTAGGCTACTTTCCAATACAAAGGACAAAAAGTGTACGCCATTTTCCAATATACAGAGTAAAAGTGCTGTTTATACAACGTTTTGGGTGAAGCCCCATGCTGCGCCGTGAACTAAAGTAAGCTAATGCGAGTAAAAAAATCGAAGAAAAGCAGAAAATTGAAGGTTTGCCGAGAATAACGTTTATGTAACAATTCATGATTTTGAGTAAATGGCAAAAGAAGTATTCAGCAACACATTAATTGTTACATATTAGGTGACTATATTCGAAGTTA
Source organism: Cryptops parisi (assembly GCA_034695005.1). Lineage (NCBI taxonomy): Eukaryota > Metazoa > Arthropoda > Chilopoda > Scolopendromorpha > Cryptopidae > Cryptops > Cryptops parisi. The sequence continues at coordinate 5,760 of JAQIWH010001627.1, forward strand.
TAGTCTAGATATAGTATGTTTTAGGTAAGTATGAGTTTGTCTATTGGCAGGACTAGCTAGGCCCGGTGAGGCACGGTATTCCATAATAATCTCAACATTGAATTTTTGTAACATACAACGTTATCCTGGGGAAGCCCTCAATTACTTGGTAACTGTTAAAGCCGTCCGAGGCCACAACGACACCATCTGCAAAACTTTTACATTTCATGCACCGTTGAAGTGCAATTATGTTTTACATACCACCATAGTCATGAAGGTATAACCAATTGAAAAATGATACATTCATCGCAAACACCCTGTAGAATAGTGATATTGAAAAAAAAATGTACTGATTTTTTTAAGAGTTTTGGTCAATTCTTGTTTTGGTTAAGTTCTCGACACTGGAAAAGTCGTTACAAGAACGGTCTACCTCTACAACAACGTTCTCAATAAAAATGAAGAACGCCTAAATAGATATAAAATGTACATTTGTTTTACAGTCACCAGGAGGATTTACCGTCGGCTACGGTAAATCAGTTTTTGACATCATTCAATTGATTCTTCAACGAATGGTACCACTTAGGACTCTAACCACTTCATTACTCGTAACTAGAATTGGACAAGAGCTGAAATATCGTAAGTTGTGTAATTTGTTTCTTGGTATATTTACAAAGTCACTAATAATTAATAATCTCAATCTAACGAACCCCGATTTTCGGATCAAACAACCATAAATCAATTGTCACAATTTTTGTTTATTATAATTATTATCAACAATGTACATAATCCAGGCATTGTATGCAATGCCTAGCTTTTTTTTCAAAGTATGAAATTGAAACTTATGAAAGTATGAAATTACGTTATGCAAGAGTTTAGGTTGTTTTAAATTTAGACGTAAATATAGGCTTTCTCTAATGTTTTTAGAGAAAATTTCAACTAACCTTAACTAACATAGAGAGTTCTATTACAAGATGTTATTTCTCATACTTTGTCAAATGAGGCTAAGCATGCTATGTTAATACAATACCTCGATTCTATACATTCCGGTAACATAGTAAACTAAGCAAAGTCACTGATGCTTAAACGCATTAGTAATCTTTCACATAAGAATTTCAATTTTCTTAATTTGTTGCCTAACAAAATCGAGAAACGATTCTTTCGTAGATAACGTTGTTGTTATGCACTAATTAACGAAAATTCTTTTGTTTCCCAACTTGTGTCAGAGGGTCCTTTCACGGTATTTGCACCAACCGATGCAGCCTTCAAAGAGTTATCACCTTCACTCTTCGTCATGCTCATTAAGAACAACACTTACGTTAGAGGTAACCGAGTGAAACCAGACACGTTTTTTTCCTCCAACCTATTGTCAACATGCTGATATCAACGTTCTATTGATTCTTCCTTTCAACCTTGCACACTAACTAGAGTTGCTGTATAATCACATGGTACCCGGAATTTACACATGTGCCGATTTGAACAAAAAGAACACCTTGACGTCCATCCGAGGTCAAGTATTTCAGTTGCAACCTCACAAAGGTAAATAATGATCATGCTTATTTTTGAAGTGCTACTTCGTTAAGAATCTGTATCAGATTACACATAACACGTCATGTGAAGTTTTCGTTTATTCAATGATTCTATAATTTTTAATGACTCAGAATGCAAATGCAATGATTCACTGATTAACTTCTTTAATGATGTTTGACTGATCTTAATTTGAATAAAATTAAAAAAAAAAGAAAAACAATATCTTAATTACTGTTAAGAATTTTAAGAATCTGTTTGTTTTGTTTGAAGACTGTCCTTTAGTGAACGGCGCTATTATAACACGAGCTGACGTCACGGCTAGGAATGGTATTGTTCACGTTGTTGACAAACTACTATGGACTGGATACGAAGTTTCTTTTCCTGTCAAAATGGGTATCGGTAACCATCAAGATTTTTTCAAACATTTTGTTATCGAATACCATGATATTTACTCTCTTTTGCGACATCTCTATAGATATATCTCAGAAACTGAAATCCCTTGATGCAACCATAATGGCAGGATTATTGGAAAAAGCTGGCCTAATGCCACTGCTCCAAAAAGGTCAGTTGAACATAATGCAACTATAGATACAGAACCCTCGATTATGCGAATTATTAACATTCTGCAAAAATCTTGCATAAGTTTAAAATTGGATACAATGAAATTCTTTGTGAAATATAGAAGTCTTAACAGACAATGTCATTGATAACGCCAGTATTTGCGCCACTCGTAACCTACACATTCTGGAAGGAAAACAGCAGTTGCACGAGCGTTCAGTCACGTGTGCACCGCGTGAAAATCGCATAATAATAGCATATCATATCGTATCATAGCATGATAATATGAAATATTACAAACATATCACATAATAAAAATTGCGTAATAGTGAAATTTTTTCTCATATAACCAGCATCCAAGATGATATCTCTCGCCGAATAACAATATTGCGCATACGAGAAACTCGCATAAATCGAAGACTTATATATACACAACTGTATTCACAATTTCATTGCAGAATTAGTGATTGATTTTAAGGTGACTTTATAATTTTCCCGTTAGAAACACATACGGTGTTCAGTCCGATTGACGAAGCTTGGAGCCAGTTGCCTGTGACCATTCCACAGTTGGAACAGGACATGCCATCTTTACGTGATTTGCTGCTTTTCCATTTACTGCCTCAAAGGTACTCTGCTGGAAACTTCACTGACAACGAAGCATTGAACACCTCAGTCGGTTTATCCGTTACCACACGAATTTACTTTAAGCCTTACGAACAGGTAACACCTACTCTGCAGTAAATGCAGCTAAGTCTTGATTATTCGAACTTTTGGGACATAGCTTAATAAACTTACCAAATGAGAAACAAAATATTTCAGAATGCTATATTGCTCTCAGCGATAAAATCAGGAAGTAAATTGTTATTATTATTATTATCACTTGATTTTTCATTAGTCTTACACAGTATCCGACATTTTCGATTATCAAACTTTCATGTTCCTTTTAGGTCGCATAATCGAAACTTTCGTACGTTCATTTAATATAAACTTTTCAATTCCGTCAATCTTAATATGAAACTAGCTTGGTAACATTCGTTCATTGTTTTAACAAAGACGTTTAGCCTCATGTTGCTTGGCAACATTGAAACTCCATTGTTTCAAACTCGTGTTTAGACTCATGTTGCTTCGCAGCATTTGTTCATTGTTGAGAAAGGCTATATCACAAACACAGTGCTTAAGCACGGAAAGCAATAATAGAGATTACTAAAGTCTACAAATTGCTATTTAATAAACTTAGATTGACACAGAATGATGAAACAACAGTAAAGTCTTCACAATTTTCTTATTATTTTTTATAGGAAATAGTGGTTGGTGGTGCATCAGTTATGCATTCGGATGAACTTTACCGTGATGGCATTATTCACGTTGTAGACAAAGTGTTTTACCCACTGCCACAGGGTGACGTCATCACAACTCTAGCAGCCTCAAGCGATCCTGTACAGAACATGATCACTATTCTTCAAACCAACATCGACCTAATTCCAGGTACAAACGAGTTGATTGTAAAATAAGGCAGTGTAAATTTACATAACCAGTTAACTTATTATCGTACAATTTAATTATTTTATTATTTTTTTTCAGTGAAACCGTTTACAATATTTTGTCCTTTGAACGGAGCATTCGCTGAGCTTGACGCTCCTTTGGACGTGTTATTGGTTAACGATTCATCATTATTGAAACGTAATTGTCATATCTTTAAATTACTCTGAATTCGATTTAACTTTGTGTGTACATGTATATGTATTTTATCTATCAATCATTTGTTATAGACGGTACATAATTCGTTTATTTCAGAAATTTTGCTCAACCATATCGTCGATGGTGTCCACTATACCCAAGAATACGACAACACGACCACTTTGAAGACTTTAGGAGGCAAAAACATTTCATTCAGTGTTATTCGAGGTAAATATAAATACTCTGCATTATTTTCACTGGTGTCACTAGGGGGATTGGGGGGGACCTCACCGGCGACGCGTCAAAGAGAGTAACACCAAAATGACAATAAGATACCTGTGCAGTGTTTTAGCAAAAATTCATTATTTTTTATTAAAATAAATTCGCTTTGTTTTGCAGAAGATACTATGTAAATGTGCGTTTCGCACCAAGAGCAACACGATTTGAACAAACAATTTCAATATAAACTTTGATCTGAATTCGCTATGTTTTGCAGAATATACCATGCAAATGTGCGCTTCGCACTGTCCCTGTAGTTAGTTATAATATAACCACAACATTTGTTTCGTAAACTCAGCTTAAATGTATATATCAATATACCTAAAAGATTAAAATTCTATGCTGTAAAATAACTTTACATTTGCATTAGTACTGCATTTGCCAGCAGTTTTTGCGCCGTGTTATACTGGAAAGCCTTCAAAAGCTGTAGCAATGCGCTGTGCTCGGCAGAAAAGCATTACAAAGCTGTAGCTATTCGCTCTAAAGGGTTGACGTTAGAAACTAAGTTAAAAACTTCATGGTAAATCGGTAATATTAAATCACGTGATAAAATTAAGTGGACTTCTCACTAACTTTTTTTAATAAGAGTCAGCAGAGATATCTGGTGTCACCAAATGGATTTTACAAGTTGTGAACCTTCTAATACACAATGGACATTAGCGCAATGACCCTTGAAATAACTTTTTTTATAGTCGTTGATCAAGCATTGACATCACGAATTATCACACTAATTGACACTAATTCTAGTGACGTCACTTATCATGCCTATTCTACAGCTACTGTATAATAAATTACTTTCTGTAATAATTGCAGATGATATATCGACAAATGGCGTCCCAGTGACTACAGGAAATATATTATGTCGCAACGGAGTCATTCATTTGGTCCCCAATTTTGTGGTGACCATAATTCAAATCCAGGTACCAAATGCAACTAAATTTGTCACGACCGTGAGTGAAGGACTTCCAGAAGTTAATGCAACAAAAGAACCGGAAGTTACGGCAACCGAAATCACGGAATTAGAAACAGGCATTGAAGTAACCACAGAAACAAAAGCAAGTCGTGGACCCAAAGAATACACACCCGAATTGCTCTTCAATGTCACTGGCACGACAGAAGGTACCACAAAAGAACCTACGACACTTCCAGATGGGACAGAAAGTGTGACGGAGTATCAAGTGGTGCCAAGCAACGAAACAATTTTCGAAGGCAGGTACACCCCAGCTAATGTAACGTATACAACGGAAGAGACCGTGACCGTTACGGAAACATCAATTTACGAAGTGACATTGTCTGTCAATGAAACATCGGGTGATGAAACAGCTACGTCGGAAAGCAGAGAATTGGAATTTAATGTCTCCACCCCAGCTTATGTAACGCCAACCTACGCCAATGAAACGGTTTCTACTACAGAACAAGCAGAGGCTGACAACGTCACAACAACAGAAGGTGACAAAGTGACCGGGTATGAAGAAGAGATCACCACCACAGAAGAACATGAAAATGCGACAGTCATGGATGGGAAAAATGTAACTGAAACAGTGACGGATACAGAAATTACAAGAGGACCCAAATATATATCAGACCTAGACAACATTACTATCGTAACCGAGAAAGAAAACGTTACGGGTATTATTACAACTACAGAAGTACAGTTTCCATATATTAATGAAACGGAACAAAACGCAACAACTGCTGAGCAAGTGACGCCTATTTCTACATTGGTTCCTTGCAACGAGACTGACGAAGACTGCTTGATACAGAACGCTACAACTATTGAGCATGTCACACTGGTTCCTTGCAATGAGACTGATGAAGGCTGCTTATTGGAAAACGCTACAACGGTGGAATATGTGACAACTGTATCAACATTAGTTCCTTGCAACGAGACTGATGAAGATTGTTTGATACAGAACGCTACAACAATTGAACACGTAACATTGGTCCCTTGCAATGAGACTGATGAAGGTTGCTTATTAGAAAACGCTACAACAGTGGAATATGTAACACCTGTTTCTACATTGGTTCCTTGTGATGAGACTGATGAAGGCTGTTTAATGGAAAACGCTACAACTATTGCACAAGCGACACCTGTTTCCACACTGGTTCCTTGTAATGAAACTGATGAAGAATGTTTGTTGCAAAATGCTACAACTATTGAACAAGCGACACTCGTCCCTTGCAATGAGACCGATGAAGACTGTTTGATACGAAATGCTACAACTGAAGAATATGTGACACCTGTTTCTACATCAGCTCCCTGCAATGAAACAGACGAAGGCTGCTTAATGGAAAACGCTACGACTCTTGGACAAGTGACACCTGTTTCTACATTAGTTCCTTGCAATGAGACTGATGAAGATTGTTTGATACAGAACGCTACAACTATTGACCAGGTGACATCGATTTCTTGCAATGAAACCGATGAAGACTGTTTGATACAAAACGCTACAACTTTAGAATATGTAACACCTGTTTCTACACTAGTTACTTGTAACGAAACAGAAGAAGGCTGCTTAATGGAAAACGCTACAACTGTGGAATATGTGACAAGTGTATCTACATTGGTCCCTTGCAATGAGACCGATGAAGACTGTTTGAGACAAAACGCTACAACTACTGAACAGGTGACATTGGTCCCTTGCAATGAGACCGATGAAGGCTGTTTAGTACAAAATGTCACAACTGGAGAATACGTGACACCTGTTTCCACATTGGTTCCTTGTAATGAGACTGATGAAGGCTGCTTGATACAAAACGCCACAACTCTAGAACCTGTGACACCTGTTTCTGCAATTGTTCCTTGTAATGAGACAGGCGAAGGTTGCCTAATTGAAAACGCAACAACAGTAGAATATGTGACAAGTGTATCTACATTGGTCCCTTGCAATGAGACCGATGAAGACTGTTTGATACAGAACGCTACAACTATTGAACAAGTGACATTGGTTCCTTGCAATGAGACAGACGAAGGTTGTTTAATACAAAATGCCACAACTGTACAATATGTGACACCTGTTCCTACATTGATCTCTTGCAATGAAACTGATGAAGACTGTTTGTTACAAAACGCTACAACTATTGAACAGGTGACATTAGTTCCTTGCAACGAAACTGATGAAGGTTGTTTGATACAAAATGCTACAACTGTAGAATATGTGACACCTGTTTCTACATTAGTTCCTTGCAATGAGACTGATGAAGATTGTTTGCTGTCACAAACTACAACAGAACATCCCAGTATAACAACTAGCGAGACTCTTACTTCAAACGAAACTATAGGTGAGAAATTAAACGCCACAACTTCAGTCGAAAATGTCACTCTACCTTATGAAGTTACACCAGAAGCATCAACTAGAGAACCTAAACAGTATGTTGGAAACGACACCAGTACAGCAATCACCGAAGAAGACAGTGTAGAAAACGTCACTACAGTAGAATCCGAGAACGTTACACGTTTCACTGAACAGCCTGTGACAGAAATCGCAGCTAATGTAACTTATCCTGAAGACTACAACGAAACCTCGACGATAGCGGAATACACTGTTAAAGAAACCAACGTTTCGGAAACAGGTGTTCTGACTACTGGTACATCGGAATTGCCATCGGAAATCAATGGTACCAAATTAACTACCGAAACTAGTCAAGGAGTGACTTCAGAAATCAGTAAAGAATCCAAAGAATATACTGGTGAAGTTGAAGTTCCTACTCAAAATGTGACGAGCGATGAGACTGAGTTTAGTACAGAGGCCATTTTACCCAACATAACATTTTATGAAACTACAGAATCGAGAGAATATGGAACATCTGACGAAAGCACAGAAATTACACTAAAATCCAAACCGAAAAATTATACAACATATGATAGCGTCGAAGTTTCAAGCGAAACTACATTTGAGAGCAAGGAGACGGAAGAAACAGCAACAGAGAGTGAAGAAACTGAAACATTCCCAGAATTCAGTACGTTCACTCCAAGTCCCACGACGGAAGAAGAAGTGAATGTCACAGAAATCGTTCAGTATCCTGATAAAATGGCTAACGAATCAGGGAGAGAATCGAAATTCTTCACCACCGAGGCTGATAATATAACCGAATATACAGAATTTGATAACGAAACTTCACCAACGTTCATTACGACAGGTTTCGATTATATCACCGAGTTTATAAAAACTACAACAGAAACAATCACAGGGTTTTTCGAAACAGTTTCTACGGAAGCTGAACCACGAAATGAAACGGAGCATACCGTTACAGAGTTCAATGTCACCAGCAAATATCCAAATAAAACAGCGACAACTTCAGAAGTAATGCTTGCTGAAAAGGCTAACGTTACCGATGAGTTCAATGTCACTACTCCGACATCGTCAGAAGAAACAGATACTCCGGAACCCGAGGAAGGTGAATTAAATATAACGAAAGAAACAATCCAAACAGAATCAACTCTAGCATCGAATTACTCGGGTGTAACTCCAGAATCAGAATTTAATGTAACCACGGAAGTGGAGTTCACCGAAACCACAGAAAGTGTCGAATACCCAACTATCAATGAAACTTCCCGAGAACCGAAAGAATATGTCAACTATACTGGTACAGATATACCAACGACAGTCACTGAATACCTGCTAGACAACGTGACGATTGAAGTGATGTTGGACAATGAAACAAGTCCAGCTTCTTATTCGGAAGAACCATATTCAGAAAGTACATTTGATAGGGGTGTCACTGCAGTTACTGAAGTCACCGTACAGCAGAATGTCTCGGAACCAATTTCAGAGGGTCCGAACGCAACGGAACATACCAATGTCACAACTTTTGAGCAACCCGAACTATCCAGCACAAGTGTACCAGAAACTTACAATGTAACTGTGCAAAATGAAACAGAACTGAAACTCACGACCAAAGAGGGTATTACGTACTATGCAGATGAAACAACGGCTACAACGATTGGCGATCTTTATGAAATTACAGCTGACAATGAAACAGAATTTACCCCTATTCATGAACTATCTACAACCAACGAAACTATGGTCGAAGTTACAGAATCCGTATTGGAAGAAAACGTAACACGAGCTACAGACTTTACAGGAGAAATGATTAACGCTACTGGTTTAACTGTGACTTCTCAATCGGTAATTGTTGGTAATATCACCGAAACCACCGAGCCAGACTTATACACCCCTAGTTCTATCGAAGCTGAAATTGTGAATGAAACAATATCTACAACGTACCCTGAGGAAAAAATCACCTACGCTGCTGAAACTGACGTCAATGAAACAGAAACAACAGTTCGCGATTTCAACATTACAGGAGAAACTGAACTGCCGTATGTCACAGAAGAGATTGGTTACGACAACGTCACAGTTCGAGAACCTAAAGACTATACAGGTGACTTGCTGAATGAGACTGAAACTACAGCCGAAGAAGAGTTAACGTATGCTACAGAAGAAACTGTTTCGGCAAATGTGACCTTAGAAGAACCTACAAACATCACTAAAGAGGCGCTGAACGTGACAGCTGTTACTACTGAAGAAACCAATGTGACAACTGAGACTATTTATGGTGATACTACAAACATAACAACTGAAAAATCACCCGAAGAATACACGGGCGATTTGCTGAATGTGACAGAGACCACAGCAGAAGAAGAGTTTACGTATGCAACAACAACAGAAACGGGTTACGACAATGTAACAAACATTACAACTGAACGAGAACCTAAACAATATACAGGTGATCAACTGAATGTGACAGAAACCAAAGCCGAAGAAGACCTAACTTATGCTACAGAAGAAACTGTTTGGGCTAATGTAACTTTAGAAGAACCTACAAACGCCACTAAAGAGTCGCTGAACGTGACAGCTGTCACGACTGAAGAAACCATAACCAATGTCACAACTGAGACTATTTACGGTGATATTACAAACGTAACAACTGAAAAATCACCCAAAGAATACACGGAAGATTTGCTGAATGTGACAGAGACCACAGCAGAAGAAGAGTTTACGAATGCAACAACTGAAACCAGTTACGACAATGTAACAAATATTACAACTGATCGAGAACCTAAACAATATACAGGTGATCAACTGAATGTGACAGAAACTACAGCCGAAGAAGAGCTAACTTATGCTACAGAAGAAACTGTTTTGGCTAATGTAACTGCAGAAGAACCTACAAACGTCACTAAAGAGTCGCTGAACGTGACAACTTCTGAAGAAGCAATAACCTATGTCACAACTGAGACTACTTACGATAATATTACAACGGAAAAAGAACCCAAAGACTACACAGACGAATTGCTGAACGTGACAAAAACTACAACAAGAGAGGACGAAGTTACTTATTCTACAGAAGAAACTAGTTTCGACAATGAGACCAGAGGACCTGAAAAAATTACGGAAGACTCTTTTAACGCAACTGAAACTAGTACAGAGAAAGGAATAACCTATGTAACCGCAGAAACAACTTACGGCAACGGTACAAACGTTACAACTGAAATAGAACCCAAATACACAGGCGATTTGTTGAACGTGACCAAGACCACGACAGACGAAGACTTAACATATTCAACAACAGAAACTAGTTACGACAATGCAACTAACATTACAACTGAACGACAACCTAAAGAATATGACGGGGAACTGAATGTGACAAAGACTACGTCGGAAGAAGAGCTAACATATGCTACAGAAGAAACTGTTTTTGCTAATGTAACTTTAGAAGAACCTACAAATGTTACTAAAGAATCGTTGAATGTGACAGCTACCGAAGAAGCCATAACTTATGTCACAACTGAGACTACTTACGATAATATTACAAACGTCACTGATATTACAACTGAACGAGGATCCAAAGAATATACAGGTGACCTATTGAATGCGACGGAGACTGCGACAGAAAAAGAATCAACTTACTCTACGGAAGAAACTACTTTCGAAAACGTGACCAGAGAACTTGAGGAAATCACTGAAGAATCAGTGAACGCTACAGAAACTAGTACAGAGAAGAATGGTACTTATGTCACAGCTGAGACTACTTATGACAACGCTACAAACGTTACAACTGAAAGAGAACCCAAAAAATATACAGGTGATTTATTGGATGTGACTGAAACTACCGCTGAAGAAGAGTTGACATATACAACAGCAGAAACTAGTTACGCGAATGTAACAAACATCACAACTGAACAAGAACCTGAAGGTTATACAGACGATCTACAAATTGCGACAGAGACGAAAACAGATGAGGATTTATCATATTCTACAGAGCATTCTACGGAAGATACTACTTTTGAAAATATCACCAGCCAATCTGAGGAATCTACGGAAGATTTGTTTAACGAAACAGCAACTAGTACAGAAGAAGGTGATATCTACGTCATCACAGAAACTACTTACAACAATGCGACAAATTTCACAACTGAAAGAGAACCCAAAAAATACACAGGTGAATTATTGAATGAGACCGAAACTACATCAGAAGAAGAGTTAACGTATACAACAGTAGAAACTAGTTATGATAATGTGACAAAAATTACAACTGAAAGAGAACCCAAAGATTACACGGGTGACTTATTGATTGTGACGGAAACTACAGAAGAACAAACCACCAATGTTACAGCTTCTACTAGTTTTGAAAACGTTACCACTGAAAAAGAATTCACAGATGTAGCGAATGAGACAGATTTTACAGAAGAAGAAGAAATAGTATACGTCACAGCTGAAACGTTTTATGTGAATGCTACAAATGTAACTAGTGAAACCACAGAGGTAACAGGCAAGTCAATGAATGTGACAGAAACCACAACCGAAAGTGAATCGCCTTATTCCACAGAAGAAGCCACGTATGAGAATGATACCAGCGTCACAGCTGAAACAGAATCACCAGAAATTACGGACTTGAGTAACGTTACCGACACTGAAACAGAAGTCGATACAGCGGAAACTACTTATGCAAGTGACATTAATGCAACAACTGAAAGAGAACCCAAAGATTTCACTGGAGACTTGGTTTACGAGAATGCAACCACGATTGAAGAAACTGAAGTCACCACCATCGAAGAAGTCACTGCCGCTGAGAGCATCTATTACAATGCAACTTCGCTATCGACAGAAGGTGTGTCGAAAGCAATTGAATTTGAAAATGCAACAACAGCAGTTGAAGAACTAGAAAGTCCCACAACGACATATGATACCAACGTTTCGACAGAACAACCAGAAGCACCAGAACACGAGAATATCACAGAAATCACTACTGTCGGGATAGTTACTGTCACTGCTGAAACTGTGTATTACAACACGACTCTCAGTACTGAACGAGAACCTAAGAGTTTCACGGGTGATAATGTAACGACTGCAAGTATTCTTGAAGTTACTGGAACAGTAACGACCCAGTATCATTATGATAACATTACAGAGGTGACGGATCAAGAGATTTATGTGACAGATTCTGCCAAAACATCGGTGACTGGCATCGAGAACATGACAGAAGTGACGACTCTTGAAAAAGCTACTGGAACTACAGATGTCGGTGAAGAATTAACTTCAGTTGAACTATCGACAACTGGCCACATCGAAAACATCACAGAAGTGTATTCTGCAGAAGAAACTGAACCAGTCACGACAGAAGTTCCACTTTCAAGTACTACTGTCTTTGCTGATATGTTTACACCAGGTAAGTTAGCCATTTATTTACATTCGGTGAACATCTGAAATATGAATTAACTGTGCATCCGATGAATCGAACAGTTTGATGGTCGATTCATCTGATTTTTAATTGGGTCGTCTTAAACCATACCGAACTAAATCACGGGCTTGAGTAAAAGTCAAAAAACTTCAATTTAAAAAAACGATGGTTTTACGTATGGTTTGTTTATTGGGTTGCATGCTAATCCTATTGGTTTATATATAGTGCCGTATAACCCTAAAAATTGGTCCACCGATATAATTCTTGGTCTGTGCCTAAATCACGACTCATTTCATGTATTAACTAATTTCATTCATTTCCCCACTACAGATGATACCACCACTCTTCCTCAAGTCAATGAAACTCTTCCAGTGAATACTCTTCTCCAACTTATGAACCTGACCGGATTAAGTGAAAACATAACTGATGGAGGTAAAAAAAAATCAACACCAAAACAAACAAAAAATCATGATGTACAAAATAATAACTTTTTATGTTTCCTGTATTTTCAGGTCCAATCACAATCTTTGCACCAACCGATTCAGCTTTCAGTCATTTGACCAACAAGTCATTAGATGACCTGTTTCGCGATTCTAATATGACAACAGAAGTGCTTCTGTTTCATTGCGCACCCTTTAGAATCACAATGAAAGACTTGAAGCAATTAATCCAAACACCGACGCTTTCTGGACAGCAATTATTTATCAACACTTACCAACAAAAAGGGGTACTGGATTTAACTGTCGATACACAAGTTCCCTAAAGCGGTCTAACAGGCAATTTTTGATTAGGCAAAGCAATTCAAGCAATCTGTAAACAATTGTGACGTCAACTTCATACCCAACCAATGAAAACTGGTTGGCAAGAAGATGACATCACAGTTGTCTACAGATTGTTTAAATTGCTTGATCAAACATTGCGTTTATCAGGCGGCTTTTGATGCTTTACAAGTTGGTAAGAACTAAACTTCGAAATTTTATATTTAGGTGACTAAAATTCAAGTAAATGGTGCACCAGTAACTCCTGTGGAGTACACAAGTGGTAACAACACCGTTTTCCTTATTGGACAAGTTCTTAGACCACCGAGTGGAGATCTTATGGGTGTTGTCGAAAGCAAACCTGATACAACCACTTTGCTTATGAATATGATGGAAAACAATCTTTACTCAGTGTTGCAAGGTCAGTTCACTTATTTTTTTTAGCTTTTTATTCTAGCTTTTTTTCTTCGTTTAAAGGCTGCCTGACATACGCAATTTTTTGGTTAGGCAGTTCAAGCAATTTTTTGACAACTCTGACCTCAGCTTCTTGCACAACTAATGAAAACTGGTTGGCAAAAAGCTGACGTCACAATTATCTACAAATTGCTTGAATTACCTAACCAAGAATTATGTGTCACTTGACACACGCCATTTTTGGTGTGGCGATTCATGGGCAACTGAACCAATTTGTGGGCAACTGTGACGTCAGCTTTTTGCCAACCAGTTGTTCATTGGTTGAGGAAAAAGTTAACATCAACGTTGTCAACAAATTGCCCGAATTGACATATCTAAAATTGCGCAACTCTTGCGTGTGACAGAAGGTCTTTAAGCAAAACATTACTCCAACTGCAAAATTTGATGTATTATAATCTTTTACGTAGGAGCTGGTCCTTATACACTTTTTGCACCAAATGAAGCTGCTTGGAAGAAATTATCTCTCAAACAAGTCATTGCATTTTCACAGAAACCAGAATTACTTAGAGGTAATTCTATAATTTAGTTAAAATTAAAATGTCAACTTTAAAAAAAAATACGTTTTGAAATACAACATTAATATTTTGTAGAATTCCTACTTGGACATATTGTACGAGGAGCGATATTTAGTTCGTCATTGACACCAGGAAATCGTTTCGCAAGTTTGAACGGAAAACCACTTATAATTAGAGTACTAAACGGAGGTAATGAGTCATATCCTGAATTATCCTATCCGTATATAACTAATAGATATCGACAGTAGATATTGACAATAATATTGACAAAATAATTACGTTTCAGTCACTTACGTCAATAATGCGCAAGTGAAACAAATGGACGTGACAGCAAGTAATGGGGTCATTCATCTACTCGATTCCATTTTGGAATTTCCAGAAGATTCAGATGTAGCTATAACTCTTAACCAATATTATTTCCACAATTAGACTGACCTGAAAGTCATAAAGCCATGATTTTATTTGATAGGTTAAAGCCATCGGTACTCATTACCCAGGTAAGTTATACCTTTTCATGATCATTTTCTGGGCTATGTACTTCAACATTGAATATTGGTGTTTGGCGCCACCAAATTGTGTCACGTGACATGATTTCGGCAATCACGTGGCTTGGTTGCATCACGTGACACGCGCTTCTGTGGCGCGAAACATCAACGTTGAAGTATACAGCGCAGGACTTGTTGAATTTCACATATTTGAAAAACAAAACCAAAATCCGACACTACACATGTTGATAAATGTTCGGCATTTTTAAACAGCAGGTCTACCATCTTATTCGAGACCTTTGACAGACAAGATAAACGATACGATTAACGAAATGAACGCTCTTGGAATCGTCACATTCACAAGACTTCTACCTGTTGTGGAGTTCGTGCAAATACTACGTCCGTTGAGTAAGTCCAAAAACTACTCCGAATATAGTACCTGGTACTGTACTTGTCAACTTTGTGTTATATCTCTAGCTATTGCTACTAAATACATCTCCATTCTTATCATCCTCGACTAGAATACTACACTATATTCGCACCTTCAGACGATTCTTTGCAAAACATGGAAACCGACTTACTCGCAATGAGACAAAGCAATCCGAGCGAATTGAGACATATTGTGCGGTTCCATATTCTCGATCAATTGATTTCTTCCAATGATTTCAAGAATGGATCGCTACCGACATTAGGAGGACGTATCAACATAGTCATCAAACCTAACGGACAAGTGAGTGAAACATTCGAAGTTTACTGTAGAATCTTGTGCAACGTTCGGCACTTCGGTACCAAAGAGGTTATATACGAGATTGCATCACATTGTTGAACTCCAAATTGACTTTTTCAATTTTTAGGTATTAATTAACGGTGCCCACGTTATTCGCAAGGATCAAGCTATTCCAGGAGGTATCGTTCACGTGATAGACAACATGCTCTTACACCCTGACCAAAGTCTACAGAATGTAATACAAGTGGATTATCCCTACCTTTACGACGCTTTCATCTCGATGGGTAAACTGCCATCTATTGAAGGTACTGAAACAAAACATTATATTCCTTAAATCTTCAAAATCAATTTTATAAGTTCTCGATTTATGCGAGTTTCTATTGCAACAAGAGAAATACTCCCAATTGCTCGTTAATGAGCGATAAAATGTTACAAATGATTCGATTTTGTAACTGAACGGTTTATCTGCTGCAGTTTTTCCCACTTAGTGGAGGTTTCGATATATGCAATTTTAGATTTCCGCGGGATTTTAGTGGAACGTAACCTTGCATCGATCGAGGACCTACTGTAGTTTATTATTGCGTTTTAACGTTTTAATTATTATTTTTCAATAATTTTCTTAATTAGTCAATCCATTCACGTTCTTTGCACCATCGGAAGATGCTTGGTTGAATCATGAGAAAAGATCACGAGACATAGTTTACTTCGGACAAGACCGACCTACTGGTAAGCAACATTGCCTAAAAATCAAACATTATCTCAATCACATTTGTCTAACAGTCACCATATCTAACAGTAATTCCATATACTTCTATGTGTGATCAATACTGTTTGCTGCCATACTTTTCTTGTGACCATCCACTTTCGTTTTTCAGAATATCTCAAAAACCACCTTTGTATTCCAAGACTTTCCAGTTACATTCTAGGAAACGGTTTGTCCTGTCGAACGCTTTCTGGAAAATACCTTTACTTCGCCAAACAAAGTGCGTATTATACATGAACTGTTCTTGGTCATTTACTTATCTTTACTTCACTAAATAATCATCTTCCATCTTAATTTAATTTCAAAGACAACAACATATTCGTCAACGGTTCTCAACTTTTGAAGATGGACATTGCTGTGAAAAATGGCATCATCCACGTCATCGAAGACGTTTTGGATAATGACCAACCTACTGTGAATAATTTGGACAACGATGGTTACTTGGGAGCAGGTTCGCACCGAGCAACGACTAGTGTTTTACCGTATACAAAACTCAACATTCCCGTGGTACGTCCCAATCCTGACGGAACTGCTGTGATAACCAGCCCACCTTACGGAAATGACTTCCTGAAACCCGGATTATCGAACGAAAACGGTTTCATCGAAAAACCACTTCTCACATTGACAACCAACACTTTTGACCGAATGTTGAAGAAAACAGAATTAGGGCCATTGCTCGACCAATCAGGTTTGGTCTTGTTCTAATACAATAAAACTTAGTATAACTTGATTGTAAAGTGAATTTTCAATTATCCGGAATTCAAGCATCTAGAATTCTCACATATCCGGAATCAAATTCAAAATGTTTTTTATATTTTTTTTCTGGATAACTGAAAATTTACTGCATCAAGTTGACATATACAATGGCCATAAGAACATTGTCAAAAGATGATATGGTCACTCTTTTTCATTCTAGATCACACTATTTTTGCACCCACGGATTCTGCGTTTGAAGACGCAGCTTTATCGCCGGATATAACCGAAAATCCGGAAAACTTGAAAAAACTGCTATCTTTTCACATTATACCGCAGAAACTGAACACCAACATTTTCGAATTAGGATTGGATTCACCGACATTGGCCAATCGGACAATACGAGTTAGTTCCGATGGACGGGTAAGAAAAACAATAACAGCTTTTTAAATGTTAGTTAACACTGTTAACGGCTATGTATAGAATCAAGGCACTCTCTGGAATTCCTAAGCTTTTTTGGCAAAGCATAAAATAACACCATAGATAGATGTTAATTTAATACATTATTTGGCACTCTGTAGAATGCTTGAATTCTCCACATTGCCGAGTAATAAATACAATAACCATTTAAACAAAACTTTTTCAGTCTGCTTTTGCCAATGATGCCGTTATACTTGGAAAACAAGATCGTCAAGATAGCAAAAATCAAGTATACATTTTGGACAAAGTGCTGGTTCCACCAAATCTGCAATATTTGAGCACTGTCATTCACAATGACGACAACTTGTTTGTACTCAATCATCTGCTTCGTGGTTCGAACGCCAACAAACTTTTCAAAGGTAATGATTTCAACCTCATTCAATAATACTTGCACCATACAATTTTGTGGCACAAAAAATCCTGGTTTTGCATGTGTGTGTATGTCAAAAAATTCGGATATCGTTGTGTGTCATAGTAATTATAAGTATTGTACGTGCTATTACAAGTACCGTACAATGTAGCACTTCATTATTCGCACGTGATGGGACCTAGCCTATTTCGGATAAAATAAAATTCAGCTAATGAAAAATTTCATTGCATATGGTATTAAAAAAAGCCAACAACGTTGTACAAGTTGAAAACGTGAACATTTAACGAACAATCCTACTAATAAAAGAGCACGATCTTCCTCCTCCTCCGCCTCCTACTACTCCTACTACCACTCTTCCTCACCAGTTATAGCCATTGGACAAGAAACATCACATGGTTCTTTCTTATGCACCTGGGCATTAAAAATGAATTCTAGAACCTTCTGGAACTTTCAAAAATCTTCTAGAAACTTCCACTGTGTGGCAGTGTCACTGTATTTTTACTAGCGCCACCTCATCATGTGTGAAAATATCAAAACTCATACCAAAATCGATACTCTAACAGTCTAACTGTAACAAATATTGCCAAGCAATATGAGTTAAATGAATAAATAACTTTCCCGTCATTTTTGACGGGCTATTTATTTATTTATTTATTTATTAGTGTTAACTTACAATCACTTGTTTGATAATTTATCCATAGCTATCGATAATGTCAATAATTTTTCGATTTTTATATTGAAAAATGACATTTCACTTATTTCGGATAATTGAGTTTTTTAGGTGTGGTCACCTAACGTTTTGATCACACACAAAAAAATCTAAAAAATGTAAAACGTAGTTTCTACTTTATTGGCTACTAATTTCACACCTTTCACCACTCGTAATATATACAAGTAGCTGAAATGACACGCATAGTTTAAAAGCTGTAAACAGTTATTATTATTATGCTAATGGTGGATGATATCATGTACTGATGAAATCACGAAAACAAAAACCCAACCAATTTACGGATGTCACGAATCATTGCGTGAGATGACCCTGACCAAGTTTTCGTTTATTTCTTTATCCTTTTAAAAAACAAATTTATAATACATTAGGCCTATCATTTTTTAAAAAAAATATTTTATTAATTTAATTTAATTTATATATCATTATTTATTATTTACAGATCATGGAGCGCTCACTGTATTTTTACCAATCGATTCGGCTTTCAATTCTATCAAATCACATCAACTCAACACGATTAAGAAGAATCATACTGCGTTAGGAGGTACCATCATCATCATATTTTCATATTATTCTTTATCATATTATAAATATAACATATTGTTAATTTTTTTTGGCTAATTCACTTTTTGTAATTATGTATATAATAAGTTTCGTAAAACATTTTCAAATATTGTTTTCTTATATTTTCACTAATGTAATTATCCAGACTTTTTGCTGAACCATGTTGTTCGCGGTACCTATCTTTTATCATCATCAGTTCCGCAGCATACCACTTTGACCACTTTGGGTGGTAAAGTATTGCGTATTTCACGGACATCGAGTAAGTTTGTGTAATATACAGGGTGAATCAAAATCTGCCTAATTTGCGAAATACCTCTGCGATACTTGACATATAAAGAGAAGTAGATACTCAATATACAAGTACTCCTGAATGATACGAGTGTCAGTTCTAGGAAAACCTCGTATAAGTAAAAACAAAATCGCACAAATCGAAATTTTCATTCAATGAAAAAAACTTGCACGCGAATAGTTCACTTTATTGTAGTGTTAAATAGAATTTTGCTTCATTTTATGAAAGCATTCTCTTATGAACCAGACCTTTGTATCACCCTATATTATGTATATCACATCAAAATTTATGACACATTGTAAAATATTGCTATAATATGTGTTATTTTTATTATTATTAAGGCGGATTGAAAGTGAACAACGCTACGATTACAATAGCCAACATTACATGTTTCAATGGCGTCATTCACTACGTGGACAAAGTAAGTAACGAACGACTTATTGCATTATACACAGGTTAACAAACATCAAAAATCCAAAACCATTCGTTGAACTATTCTGGATAATTGATTTTCCAGATATCTGGTTAATTTAGTTCATTGATATTCTTCGAATCCAATTGGCATAATTTGACCTTATTAGGCCGTTAGGTCTAACTTTCCGGATTACTGATTTACGGAGAATGTTGACATGTACTAACATTTGTATTTGGAATATAATATACGGTGATATCTCAACAGACTTTGTATGGGTTCGAAACTCCTGAAACTGTACACGAAATGTCTCCAACGCCATTGGTCAAGCGGGAAGTCCGACTTATGGATATGATTGACATGTTGAATCTCACGCTGTTCAAACGTTTCATCAACGTCACTGGATTGAAGAGCGAGTTAGAGTACGAATGTAAGCCAAATTTTAAACCCATTTGATAACTATTTCCATTAAAACTATCGTGCTTGAAGTGTTTTTTAATCCATAACTGCTTTCTCATTTCAATTAAATTTTTGCAGATCCTGTAACAATTTTAGCTCCAACTGACGAGGCTTTTGAAATGTTACCCTATTACAAAGAATTGAAAACAGATTTGAATAAACTGCACCAACTGATGAGATACCACATTATCCACGAAAATATCCTTACGACATCGATGACCGACGAAATGACACATCCAACACTCATTCCAAGAAAAGAAGTGCGATTCAACTCGTATTGGCATAACCAGGAAAAGGTTAGTTCTGGTTGAAACCAGTTTCGTTTTTGGAACATTCTGTAATTACTGTATAACCAAACATTATACCCAAGAACACGCACTTACAAAGTTGTTAATCCCATTACGAAACTTCAAAATGTTTGTAATGGACGATCATAGAATGAATCAACAATTTTAAGAAACAATTTTTGTTGCGGTAAGTCGAGCAAATTTGCGAAACACTGCGACGACGTCAGTTTCTTGCCCAAGCCAGTTTTTAAACCTTACAAGTTGGAAAAGTTTACAATTTCAACTGCCACACATTTGAATTTGCAACTTTCCAAACGATTTTCAATCAAATCAAATGCTTTTGGGAACTCTTTGACAAGAAGTTCATATATTAGTTTACAAATTGCTCGATTTGCAACTCTAAAAATTGCAAATGATATTTGGCTTTTGAGTGGCCTTCTGGCCTCTGGTCATCCGAGTCTTAATATTCAACGTTTTAACTAATCAGTTTATGAACCTTTATTTTTCTTCCAGAAATGGTTAGTCAACGGTTCTCCAATTATTAAACAAGACAATCAAGCCGAAAATGGAGTTTTGCACATTCTTCATCAACCTATGTTCGTACCACTTGGAGATTTAGTCGAAACTCTTCAAAACGCGGCAATTCTGCAGACTTTCAAAAAGGCACTGCTAAGTGTTGGCATGGATCTTATGCTAACAGGAGGTTTGTTATTATTGTTTTGTTTTAAATATCACAATCACGAAATAGAGACTTGATATACCACCAAAAAAAAAAAGTTTTACAAAATTAATGTAATGATACCAATTTTCAGAACAAGGTCCTTACACGTTATTTGCACCAAGTGACGAAGCATTCCAAGAACTATCGCCTGGCATGCAACTACGACTATTACAAGAACCAGAGTTGCTAACAAGTAAGAAATTGTAAATCTTTTATATAGTAATATAGAAAACAAAAGAGCGTCGTTGTAGTGGAACAACGTCTAGTTCCAGAAAACCGCCATTCTGTTTTAAATCACAGAACCAAAAGAAGATATCAATGGTTTTTTACGATGTTTTGTTTTTACGACAGGAAATTTTTTCATTGGATTTTTGTTTTTGCAAGAATATTGCAACGATTTCAAATGCTATGTATTACAGTCTATGATATCACTGTTAATATTTCAGATCTGACAAGGAGGCACATAGTAGAAGGAACGCACTACGCTACTGCATTTTTCAATAGAACACAGTTAACCAGTCTTGGAGATTCAACCATCAGTATTAGGGCCTTAGCAGGTAATTATAATCATTATACACTTATGTATATATATATATAGTACAACTATACACTATATATATATATATATATATATATACAGTACATGATATAAAATATTAAACGTTTGTAGCACAATATATGAACTGAACATGTGAAGATAAACTAACTCAGGACTTCCCTCAAAGGCTCTTTTGTCACACGCAATTTTTGGTGTGGAAAGTTGAACAATTTTTTCAAAGCTTCTTTTTCCCAATCAGTTTCTATTGATTGGGCAAGAAGCTGACGTCACAGTAAGTGCTCGACTTAATACACCAAGAATTGCGTGTGACTGGAGGCTTTAATGTTGTTGTTTATTGTGAACGCAGTTTATATATATATCAAAAATTGAGATCTAAATGACCTTTCGTTTTTTTATATTTGTACTAGATTGCTTCCTCGTCAATAAGGCGACAATACTGTACCCGGACGTGTCAGCGACTAACGGAGTGATGCATGTGATAAATCAAGTATTATAAAAGAAACACAAACACATAAAAGAAAACCTTCCAAATAAACTATAATTTTTGCTCACGTTTTAACCCCCCCCCCCCCCCCACATTCTCCAATTTGAATACAACTTCAAATCCTTTTATTTTCCAACGTGTACAGTTAATAATGTGCCAAAAAATATATATATATTGTATTTTACTTTTTTTTTATTGTGAATTTTTAAACAACAAAACGCACAAAAATTTTAATAGGAAGGATTTTTTTTACAAAAACAAAACAAAACTACAAAATTAACCATTTTGTACAAGATGTTGTTGACACGCTTAACACTAACATTCCTAATTTATTCGATAGGCAAACTTTTTATTATAGAAATGAACATGATGATTATCATCTCATTAAAATATCTCTATTAGAATGAGAGATCATTATTTTTTGACAACCTATATAATCGCTAATGCAAGATGCCAATTCAGATACATATACATTACTGTATATCAAATGTTCAAATTTGAACCGGATTTTTTTTAGAGCTTAAGAAAATCTGCTTTTTTAGGTCAAACAAAAATCCGGTTCAAATTTGAACATCACATTTGTAATAGTGTACGTTAAGTAGTAAATATTTTAACTATGATTACTATGATTGAATTAACTGAATTGAATTCCTTTTATATCAAATGTATATGATCTAAAATATTTGTTTAAAATGCCATCTTTGCACGCACGTTTTTACTGTTTTATTCACATATCACATCAAATCATTTGAAAAGAAAAATAATTTTGTATGTAATGAGTATTTTTTTGTGCATATAACGAATTATTTGTATGTATTTTATGATCAATAAGCTTAATTATACGTTTTTTTCCAATTTATCATTGTTTTAAAATAAAATACATTTAGTGTTGTTACCCAATTTACGTGAGTTCAAATTTGAACCGGATTTTTCATCTAGTTTAATTTTAGCATTTTAAATCAAAATCCGGTTTCAAATTTGATCGTCCATAAATTTCACAGTTCAAATAATTTTCTGTACCACTGTTTTCATTTTTGTGTACTTCCATTATACGAATAAATGGTTATCGTCTAATAACACCTTGTTTACTTATAAAACTGGTCATATCAATATAGTATTTTTCTATTTTTAAAAATAAAATAAAATTAATTAGTTCAACTTTTTTATAATCACATTACAGAATCTAGCGGTATTTCATCAACAATTCTGAAGAAAAAAAAAATAATCGATATTAAATCACTACTTTTTTTTTCATAGAATAACTTCCTATGAAAAAGAAATCAAACGTGTATTTTCTAATGCACAAAATGTATTTTCAATGTCAATATAAAATAAAACATTTTTTTAGAGTAACAAATTTATATATTTTTATATATACAGTATATGAAAAAGATAGGGGGAGATTGTTGCGGATAGGTTGCGCGCGCAGTGCTCAAATTATCGATTAGGTCCCCCGACCGAGTTGCCAAATAACGCAGAGCAAAAGGCTTGTTTCGCACATAAAGAAAACAACACGTTAGAAAATTATGTTTGTTTCGATGAATCTATTGGTGACAACAATAAGCGATTTTAGAAACGTTTCCAATCAATGCGTACTCGAGATAACTCCGTTAATGTAAAATTATTAAACAGCGTGGGAAAGATGTCCAACGAAGAAAGGTATTGTATGTCGTGTGTTAAGTACACTTCATGTTCGACTCTCAAATAACCATCATTTGACATGTTATCAAACTTCACATTGTAGAAATATATTTAGTTATTTTTATCAAATATCATGAAAAAAGTGGATTATATTTTACATTTTATGTCAAGAATGCTGAATTTTTCTTATTTTTTAATTAATTTGTATGTTTTTTTTTTTTGCTTTCGCTTTCAATGAAAAGAGT
>JAQIWH010001628.1:0-30102 GCA_034695005.1 Cryptops parisi
ATACAAGTACCAAGTACTGAAAATGTACTTGTTACGTGTACTTAAGTATTCGGTACTTAAGTACTCGGTATCCCTGTGCGAATGTAAATCAATGCGATCTTTGAGTGATTCGATATTCGATTCATATTTTGTGTTAGAAAATTTCATTTTGGATTTCTGCAAGTTTTGATTTATGCGAATTTCAATTTATGCAAATTCAACTTATGCGATTTTCGTTTTATGCTCACTTACAAGTGAAGCTAATATAAAGAGTATAAAAAAAAATTTTTTTATTCGCTTATCACCTCACAGTAATCACGAGGAAAAAAATAAATACAATAGAGGACAAAATCAAGAAAATACTGTATACTTCTTTAACGTGATTTTTCATTAATTTTAATTCATCATTTTGGTTTTATGCGATTTTGGAAAATTATGGAACGCATCCCTAATTTTACAACGTAATCAATGACTTTTTTTTGTGCGATTTTTTTTATATGCGGTTTTCTATGGAACGTATCTATCGCATAAAAAAAGGACCTTACTGTAATTTCGCAGATAATTAGCATTCTTTGTCCTAAATTTTTACCTTATTCTTATATTTCAGTTATAAAAACAACCATCATATTTTTGTTGGAAAAAAATTCCTGATCATCAATGCATACGCTTTAATTTTACCGCTTAAATAATGATGCAATCTTGGCGCACTTAATTTTTCCCATACTACTCTAGTTAACTACTCACTGTGTAATATTACTACAGCAACAACGATCATTATGACCCCAGTTTCATTTTTATTTTTTTCCATCTTCGTTTTTATATGAAAGGTCACGCCTATAAGCTTCAGGTGTTTTCATACCTTTCATTATAGCGCTTACTCATCAAGGGGTCGTACGATGCCTGTCCTTGGCAAGTATAACGACGCCGACATGTGCTAGTTATTAAACTCATGACGTCACACGAACGAGGCGGAGCTTCAGCTCTTGTTGCTAAGCAACTTCCAACTCCGCCTGCGTGTTTTCGCAAACTACAACCGTCGCTACTGTTTCCTCCCTTGTGGCCGAACGAACAGTTTCTGCCTTGTGTTAAATAACTAACGCTACTTTCTCGTTCGTCCTTCAAGTCAGCTCTAGGCTCTAGTTGGTGCATCGTTCCCGTGTTTTAGTCATCTCTCATCAAAACATTGCCGATGATCGCAGCTCGGCGAAGTTTGCATTATTGGCGCTTGAAAGTTCCTTTCAGGCTTAATTCGGTGGTTGGTGCGAAAAGAATCGCCGAAAAACGGTCTCGTCCTTCGACAGTTCGTTCCTGCTGGTTTTACGTGGTGGTGAACAGCGGGAGCGTGGATCAAGCGTCAACAAGGATGGCGACACAATTTGCGTCGAAGTGCTACCATCGGTTGCAATAGGTACGTATGATGATGATCTACAAACTCAACTTATGTTTATTTCCACATATATATATGTACACGCAATTACCTACTTGCCCGTTACTTATAATTTACATTAAAAAAACAAAAACAAAACGAGAATGATGCTCAAGTATTGGTGCCCTGATCGTCATGTTTTGAGTGAGAGCAGAAGAAGAAAAAAACAAGTTATGGTTATAACCTATTGAAAAATTAATTATGGATGTGTTTTTATGTTTATTTTTAATTAAATTACATGTACTTCGTCAATATGTTTTCAGTTAACAAGTGCTTCGGTTATTATAATATAACCAATGAAAATATAAATTCTTTTTGCATATTATATTATACATTTCTTTACTATCGTAACGTTATAACAACGAATATTATTAGTTTCAAATTCACACTTTAAATTAGAATATTTTTTATTTAAAAATAAATAAAATATAAGATGACAAAATTATTTAAGTTGGTACTTTTCGAAGTGCCTGCAAAATAATTAATAATAACCCCAACCTAACTGCAAAATAAACCCATAACCAAGTACGAGCAAGTAGCAACACAAGAGATACGGGGGTGTCTAATCGAAAAAGTACCTTTTAAGTTTATTTAATCAATGATTTATTTTTTGTATAATTTTAATTTTGCAATAGTTTTTTTTTTTTTTTAAGCTAACCTTAATGACTCAAAAGTTCCTGCATTTATGAGATAATACACTGTTTACTACTATTAGTTAACCATGAGTCATAAAAAACATATCTCATAAGAAGTGGGAATCAAGATGTGTTCGATAAAAAAGCAAAAAATCCACTTTAAAAGTTTTAAGATTGGCTCTTAGTGACATTGCGCATTTTGACATTCGGCATTTAGCAGCGACAAAAAAAAATCGAAACAGGTTGTTTCAACAAGCACGTGAATTTTTTTTTTGATTAACGTGTGTAGTCACAGTTGACATTTATTGCACAATTATTTTTCAAACATTGGTCATATTTCTTAATTTCCTTCATTATTTCATTTTTTGTTTTTTTTGTTGTTGCAGATTTTTCCCCAGTGTTAAATCACGAAATTACCAATTTAATTGGTGGAAATCGGCTTGAAGAATCCTATAGTAAGGAAAACTAATATGGGATCTATTTGGTTATTGATACCCATCTTAAAAATAATTTGTGTTAAATAAAACCCAAAGAAAATTTTCATCGGCTGGCGTTGGTCTGTTACCATAACACATGTATGGCTCTGTGGGTCTTGATTAAAATATTTATCACTTCATCTTCCGGAAGTAGCGTTTACTCAATCTAGATTAACTCCACTCTCGGTAGTCACATGACTCATATATTGTGGTTAATACATAAGGAGATTATAAATTATTTATAATTAAGATATTATATGCAGTTATTCATGAAGTTTGGACAAGTTCACCCACTTCTCTAACTTGAAGCTTTTATTGCATTGATATTGTATTGTTTTAAGTTGACAACTCCAACTTTAGGAATAATGCTGAATCAATATATATATATAAAGTATTGTGTAATAACATTATGTATGAGTATATTAAGGAAGCAAAGTAGATTTCCTTTAAATTTAGGAAGTTTCTAACAAGATTTACTACACTGCACAAATCAATGATTAGAGAACTAAGTTACATTCTAAAACAGTGGTTCCCAACCAGGGTGCCACCATGTCCATGTTTGGATGCTGCGAGATTTTTCAAAATATATAATATGCGCTAATAGATCGTTAAGAATGTGTCATTTTAATAATTGTGGAAAACAAACTTTAAATATATATCATTGGGTTGCATATATAACTTAATTTCGACAGAAAAGTAGTTAATGCAATTGATTTTTATTGTTTTTGTTATTTTCAAAAAAGAGATGCTGTGAATTATTTTGTAAACATTACACTACGGCGCCTTGATGTTTTCGGAAATGTTTTTAGGGTGCCACTGACATAAAATAGGTTTGGAAACCACTGTTCTAAAACTTTCAGCTTTTGATATGCAACTCATTGTGCGTGAGAAAAGTTGTTTAAAGAATTGAATTTCTCATAACTGTCATAGCTCATAAGTAAACCCCAGGGAAATAGATTTAATAGATTTCATACTTTTATTTTTTAATTATTTGTCAGTATGTGTTTATATAAATTTTTTTGTAAAAAGCTATATTATTCTGGATTGGTTTGATACATGCTAGAGTTAGATCAGCCATGTCAAAAAATGCTCATGCACAGACTGCATCGGTATTTTTTTTTTTATATAATATTTTATATTATATATAATATTTTTTTATATATTAAATTTTTTTACAAAATAAGAATTTCAATTTTATAACAATTTTTTTTTACAGTTTTTAAATATGTACTCAGTTTTATGTAAATGGATTTGCTTATCATCCACATGTAATAGGTCTCTATTTACTGCAACCTTTAAACTAGCCAAACTGAACTTTGTGGAAATAGTTGAAACGTAATCCATAAACATGCACATATTTACCATAACATTAGCAATAGCATAAGATTTGAAAAATATTCACCTAAATAATTTGTAATAATATAAGGGTGCTTTATGTAATTTTTTATTTTATTTTGTTAAATGGTATATGTTAACCATACGTAAACCCAAATGTAGTCAAAACTCACCACGAAAGTTAGATTAAAGGCCGCCAAACACTATAATTATAGCTTTTAAAATAAATCAGTTCTAGTTTTGACTAGTAACAACTGGGTTTTGACTGCAACATATATATTAAATGAAGCAAACTTTGTGCCATGTTCAACGTGCTTATGTTCCAAAAATGTTAGAACAGTTACCTTAAACACAATAATTTTTAACTTTGTTGTATTAGTTTGAGTTCTTTGTTGTATCACTTTATATTAGTTTGAGTTGTGATGATTTCATGAGTGGGGAATGGAGGACTAGTTTAAAACTAAAGAAAGGAGACTTTCGCTTGTGATTTGTGTCAATATGACACTATAAGAACTAATATGTGTTCTTAAAAATCATTTTTTAATGGACTTGTATCAAGATGTTTTGCATCGTAAGCCAGAAGTTGTGTTTTGTTAATGTGTATATAATAGTATGGTTGGAATTGGTTGCTACACATTGACAATCGTACTTGCATTTGTAAGAAACATCATGCAATGCACTGTAGAGCAGCATGTGTTAATGATACATACAAGTACATTACAAACTACTGTTTAAGAATAAACGTTATACAGAGTAGGCCAAAAGTTACTACTTATTTCAAACGTAATGTTGACGGCACGTATCTGATGGTCAGTGATGTAAGTACTAGAGTGCCTCATTATCGAATCAAAAATCTGTTATTTACTGATTGAGGTGATGTTCGTTAGATATTGTTCAATCGTTTTCTGAACATGTTTACTAAACAAGTAAGGATTCCCAATAACCTTTGCAATGGGTAGGCTAGTAACTTTTTTGACCCACCCTGTATATTGTCATATGCAGTGTATATTAATTCTCGAGTCAATGTCTGAATACACAACTCGCTCAAATGAAACTAATATAAATGCGTATTTTGAAATCGGTATTTGTCACTGGATGTCGCCCTGTGTCTCAACTCACTCCCTCACATGCACATCACTATAATATAATGCCTATATTTTTTATTATTAGATTTAAATTTCAATCGTTAACAGTTAATACATCTTGCTGTTTTTATTAGCATCGGCAATTAAATGTCCACATTTATTGGCGATGAAAAAATAAACTAATTAGCAGTGTCAGTCCGTAACATTACAATGCTATTTCGTACAAACACTCTTTGTCATCTGTAAAATCCAACGCTTATTTCGGTGGTCGTCCAAAATCTCAGCATAAAAAAAAACCGAGCTATTATTTAAGTTCTCATGTTATTAAAGGAACAATTGAGTGGCATGAATCAGATCTCATGATTAGGGTTGTTGTTTGATTTTTATTTTTAGTTTGTTTGGCAAGACTTGGCAGAAATTTGTCAAAAAAACCTATAATTCCACCTGCAATTTTGGTCACTTTGGTTAAAAGCGTAGGAAAGCATTTCTAACGGTGATGTGAGTGACCACCTGTTTTTACCGTTTTCGAAAAAAACCTTTCAAGATTTAGGAGACCAGAGTGTTGGAAGCAATTCCCTATACCAACTAAACTATCCACTGCACTCTGGCACATGTCCAAAGCATCATCTCTCTTGACAAAGACGTAATGATCGCAGTTGCTCAGTCGAATTCTTCTTCGTTTAACTAGTCGCTCTTTTGTTCCATATGAAAATAACCTTGGCTTCACCTACAAGTAACGAATTGAATACTTAATACCAAATCGAATTTATTATTTGTCACTGTCGATAAAAATGATGGAGAAGACGACTTCTTAATATATTTTTTTCCCCTCATGGAACCGTTAACATGACCGGGCGTTGAGGGTCTGCTGTACATCAACTTAGCTGCATTTTAGCACTTCCAAATTTAATTAATGCATAATCTCTACCGGAATAAAGATGTCGATTTTTCATTCGGTGAATGTTCCCAGCGTTTTGTTTTGTCATTCACTGCAAAACCTCAAAGCCAGGAAAACATTAAAAAGACAGTAAATCTATCTTGACTGCTTTGTTTTGAAATAGTACTATTTTAAGCCCTGCTGTCTTGTTATTAGGAAAGTTTTTTTTTTTCGTTGGTTAAAGACCCGTCAAGTTCATGCTGGGCTTGCACGTCTTTTTTGAAAGGTCTCAGTGTTGCACTTGTTACTCTGAACAAAGCGGTGAGTTTAGTCGTGTGCACTTGAAAACGTCTTTAAAAGTTTACAGCATGAGTTTGATGTACCTTGCTTGTTACGTAACGTACCTACTCTGGTGTCCCTATTTATATACGTCTGAATGCAACCTTTTGATGCATCGGTTGCTTTAATCTTGTACGACGTTCTAACGTTGAACTTGGAATCGAGACAAAGCTTTAGTTAGCACTGAAATCCTACAAACAATGAACGTGATGATGCGTAGATGATGGTCAGCTGAAAATTAGAAAAAAAGGAATTTTAACTTACAAATTATAAATACTGGTTTGGCTTTTTCCATTCTGTTATGATCCAATATGCAGTGTCGAACACTATTGTTAATCGGTGGATGTTGTGCATATGGGATATAATGTACAAACTGTAAATTGAGGAGTTGGGTGGAAAAAGTTGTGTAACTCAAAAAATATAGTTTTGAGAAAAAGGACAAAGACTTCTGGCACCTTCAAAATTTAAGATTGAAAAGAATTCTCAAACTGTATTTAAGTAGAAAGAAAATTAACAGGTTTTACAAAAAACAAAAACAAAATTTAACTTCAGTTGACAAGCCTCAAGTTACAGGCTAATTTAAAAATGCAGTTACGCCGTTATTCCAAATATCGTGCAAATTTATAAATGCATTTACGCCATTTTTCCAAAGATCAGCAGGGTTGGGTTTTTGACGTAAAAAAACTGGTTTTTGACATGTCATGTTAAAAACTGGGTTTTAACCGTCAAAAACTAGCAAAAAATGTCAAATACCTATTATCGTGTAATCTAACAGTAAATATGAATACTAAATATAAATCCGTATTAGTACAGTATACAGTAGGTCTATTACCATTACAGTAATATAAAGTATTTCACTTTCATGTAAGTTACTAAATTTGCAAAAATTATGAATGAGAATAACGAAAATTTCCCGGGGGGACTCATTTTTATGAAAATTATAGAAGGGGTACACAGATGTCGTAACTTTGAAAAACAGCTTACAGAGGATTAGGATTATATTTTTATGAAGTGTGACAAACAGGAGAGGTGCTACAATAAAGAATTGTCTTTTTATGACTAGAAGTGTAAAATAAAAAGGTTTTTGACATGACGGTTTACATCATGGTTAAAACTGGATCAATGTCGAAAACTTGCCAACCCTCAGAATCATTTCCATTGTTTTAGAAGTTAAGCTACAAAAAGAAAGAAATCACAAAAAAATTTGCCATTTA
The DNA here is from genome assembly GCA_034695005.1 of Cryptops parisi. Lineage (NCBI taxonomy): Eukaryota > Metazoa > Arthropoda > Chilopoda > Scolopendromorpha > Cryptopidae > Cryptops > Cryptops parisi. Next base: position 7,367 of record JAQIWH010001628.1, read on the forward strand.
CAATAGTTTTGTTCCATATTCTTTCCCCAAGAAGTCAAAGTGCAAATTTTATGCAACCTAATGTCTTTATGCTATAGACAGAATAGACTGGTCTAAAACGATTTAATATATGCATTTTTTTGTAAGGAATAACGATGTAAGTGGATTTACGCCGTGTTTCGACCCAACTCCTCGATTTCATGTGGTTTCGTTCGAGGCAAGCCTACGTTTTGTCAAGATGATGTTTTGACAGTATTTTACTAATAATAAATTCAGTGTTCTCTCAAACTTAATATTCAGTAAAATGTGGAAAATTTCAAATGGAGGTTTCTAATATAATGACATTAAACTTATATTGAAAAACCAAAAATGAACTAAACAAAATCACGTTTACATACTTACATAGCTAAAACATTTTAACTATCACACTCTACATGTAACACATTTGCAGGCATTTTAGGGTAAGGGTTTTTGTTAAAGGTAATAATTAAAAATAAAAGGAAGATGTAGCACAGATGTAAATATCTATATTTTTGTACGAACATATGGATGTAATGATGTCCTTAAAACATTTTATTTGGAATTTGCCAAATAATGACACATCACCGTGCATGACTACCAACTTGACCGACACAATCGTCTTGGTTCACTGCCAAAAATTATTTTACACTGTATAATCGCCCAAAAGCGCAAATTGAAATTATGAACAACATTGATTCACTTTAAAAATAACAATGTGATTTAATTATAATTAATAATTATTAATGTACTTCTAGTAGTAGTGAACTGTCTTCATTTTATAAGTTTTCAATCTTGTTAAGAGTTTCCCAATGACTTACTAATTTTACGTAAAGGTTTTTAAATAATAATAATAATAATAATACGAAATGCACTTGTATATATTGTAGCTGAGGAGTTGCAATGTTAATATTTAATATTCACTTGCAAGCGTGTTGTCACTTAAGTTTATTAAGGTGAATCTTTCTTGCGAACAACGAGAAAATTTCACCCTGTTTACTCCTGGGGATAGAATTTAATGCAATTTCCACACTTTCACTATACCACCCCCTTAAAAATCATTATTATCTCTTTGAAAGGTTTTAAAACAAAAAATTATGGAAGACAGAAGAATAGCCGATTACTTTGTCGTTGCGGGACTACCTGACAACCCGCAACCGCTGGAAGAATTCTGTAGCGAAAGTGCCAATTTGAAACCGACCCACAATCAAGCGCCCATCACTGACATTGCTGTGATTTTGCAAAGCGCTGGAGAATTCCCGCCCGAAGGTTACACGCTCATCGAAACCACCGTGTCGGGGTTTTCCGCTAACTTGAATCATGGGAGTATTCGTAGCCCCAGCGTGTTTCTGTGTTACCGACGTGGACGGGACAAAGCCCCACTAGTGGACATAGGGTATATCCGTTAACTCTTCCTCGATGTGTTTGTCAAAGCATTCGTATTGTTTTCTAACCGTGCGTATCTTATGGTTGATAGCGTGCTGTACGAGGGAAAGGAACGTCTTATGTCGGATAGCGAAGTTATATTGACAACTCCCTATTCAAGATCTGCAAACGTCAATAACAGTGGTACCCATACGTACATCACGTACAGGCGAGCGTCGGAAAGCGCTCCTTGTAACGAACTGGTGGTGACGGACATATGTGTCATTTTGTCAAACAAAGTACATTCTGTTCAAAGAAAATCTTTATATATGTCAAATTCGTTGAAAGTACGTGTGTTAAGATTTACTTTTCAATTTCTGTTTAGGGTGAAGTACCGCCTCATACGTTTTGCATGATCCCAAAAAATCTAAACAAAGGAATGGTGAGCTAATGCCGACTATGTCGCCAAATAAATACTTGTTACTATTCAATTTTCGAACGGTTTCTAATGTGTTTCATTATTTGCTAGGTTGGTTCTGATGTCTTTTTGTGTTATAAAAAGTCCATGAATACAGCTAATTCCATGGCTTTTAAACCAGGTAAACCAATTATTAACAAAATATCGACTTCTATATCAACTCACTACAGACCTGGTAATCTTCATTCAACGTTAATAAAACATTATTCTAAATCCGAACTGCCATGTTAAATGAAAATTTTGTCATACTAGGAATACAGGGTGTTCCTAAAAGGTCTAGTCAAATTTTAACCACCAGATGCTATGCAAAGCAGAAATGAACATGGGTCTGCAAATTCATACTTATTGGCATATCTTCATCCCTACTTGTTTGCATAGCTATTGGAAGCCTATGGAATTACATGACTTCATGTTAAGAAAGGAAAGCAGTTCCGGACCCATGTTTATATGGACTCTAATTTGTTTTGATGTGTAACATTTGTGGTTAAAATTTGACGACCTTTTAGGAACAACCTGTATAAAAAATGGTTTACCTAGCACATGCTTTCTTAAAGCATGCGAAATGTTGTTGCATTTCCGATATGTGAATCAACGTTAAGTGAGGATTACCACGTACTATCTCAACATGAGATTACAAACTTCGAACTTTTGTTTCATTTCGCTAGCCGTTCTCGGACAGTTTCCATTGGTGGAACACGAAGACTTTCCGTTACCACAGTCAGTTCCATTGTTTTGTTTACCAATGGGTGCAACTGTGGAAAGTTGGCCAGAGAAGGCCGAAACTCCTAAACCTGTATTTTCAACGTTCGTTTTAACGGTTTCGCACACGGTTGAAAAGGTAAAAGTGTTGTATTATTTCAGATTATTTCCTCATCCAACGTCGGCGCATAATTTTTTCATATATGAAAAATTCTGATCAATTCTGATCAATTCTGTACTCCTCAGGTTTACGGTGCAGCTGTAACATTTTACGAAGATTTTTCCGAAGAAAAGCTAAGTTTGGATCAAATAGAACAGCTGAAATTGGGGTCGAGTACAAATTCCATTATGCAGCTCAAAATTAACAAGTGTATTTGCATCTTATCTCATTGGCCCTTCTTTGAAACGTTTGAAAAGTTTCTTCTCTATCTCCATGAACTCTGTTTCTCGGGTCCACATTCGGTACCCATAGAAAGGTTATAAAAAAAAACCAACAATATTTTGAAACATTTGTTTGTTTATTTTTATACATATTTTAATATTTTCATGTTTTGCCCACGTTAGGTACATTTCGCATTTCATGTTGGAAATTCCATTTCCGTCGCCTCAAAGACCTCGAATTTTGATTCAAGTAATTGTTTACAATTTTTTAGATTTTTTGTATATTTTGTTTTGTTATAATAATAATTTTATTTATATTTCTAATAATTTATTGTTGGGATGATTTTATTATTTATATTAATATTTACGTCATTGCTTTTTATAACAGTTAAACAACACAAGTATATCGCTGGCTCAGCCTGAAGATTCGCCTCTTCCGTTAAGGTGACATTTTTTGCATGATTTTTTTACACTTTGTAATATATGACAAAAAAAAAATTGTCATTTTTTTTTAGAGAAATGATTTACAATTAACGTTGTTCAAAAAAAAATGTTTCCATTGTTTTCTGTACAGTGGTGCATCCTTTCGACAGCTCCTGAGAAACCTGGGACCTGACAATTGTTTAACATTAGTTTTGTTTGCCCTCACTGAGCAAAAAATTCTCATTCACTCCTTACGACCTGACGTTTTGACGAGCGTAGCTGAAGCAGTAGCAATGGTGAGAAAGTCTTAATGTGTTTCTTTTTATATATATATATATATATATAAATGTTTCAAAATGACTAGTTAAGCTATTTAATGGATTTGTGTAAAATGAGGGTTTCCTGTATACTATTAAACTACTTGTGTGCAGTGGTGCATTTCAAAGCTGCTTGTTATCTGACATTTATTTTTAATCTCTGCACTAGTTAATATTTCCATTTCATTGGCAATGTCCTTACATTCCTCTTTGCCCATTGGGCTTGTCCGATGTTCTCAATGCGCCAATGCCGTTCATCGTCGGTAAGTTGTTAATACTAAGAAATGTTAACTTGGAGCTACGTGATTTAATTTTGCTTCATAAAATAGAGTATTTTTTTAAATATTGTACAGCGTGTCCCACAATTCATTGTTCCGTTTGTTTTTATTATTAAAAATTTCTACTTTTTTTGTTCCACGTTATTAAAAAAGCAACCCGGTTTTTATCGCCCACTTTTTTGATTAATTTTGGTGTCGTTTCACAAAACAAAATAAAAGCAAAATTTGGTTCAACTTTTATTTGTGATTCTTGTAAAAAAATTTCCCACAAAAAAAGTAACTGAAAATTAAAACCCAAGTTTTATTAATTTTATTTTAAACGAAAAATAAGCGAAAATTGGTTCACCCTTTATTTTTTTTTCTATTTAACTTCAACCTTTTATGGTTCTTGTGAATTAATTTTCAACAATGAACATTTACCAACATTTTACCTCTCCATTTATTCCAACACGTGAGTGAAGTTTAAAATTAAGGTTGAACCAAATTTTGCTTGTTTTGTTGTGTTTTTTTAAATACACCAAAAAATTAATGAAAAGTGAGTAATAAAGATGTTTGGATTGCTTTTTAATAACGTGGATGCTAACAAAAAAAATATATAAATTATAAAGTTACAATAAAAAACAAATTGCATGATGAATTATGGGACACATGATACATAACCGTATTTAGTTTCATAAAAGGATTTCATCGCGATAAAAAATGTTTTTCAGGAGTCGACTCGCGGTATTTTGATCTCTACGATCCTCCTCACGATGTGACTTGTGTCGATCTGGATACCAACACTGTATCAATGTAAGCAAACGCATGATTCATAAAATACAAATTATGGAAGCGTATTACAAATTAATTTCAACGACGTTCGTTATAGTGCTGATGAAAAAAAGTCGCTTCATGTCAAAATGTTACCAAAGGTAAATAGCCAACTATGATGTAAGTTAAGCAAAAGTTTGACAAAATGAAGACTTAAAAATTTTAAAAAAAAATTGTTTTTGCAATTTAGAAACCGACAAGGGTGTTGCGCAACACGCTTCAGCATTTGTATGAAAAGTTACACCAGCAAGCGCTTGATTACGAAGAGGCCATGAAAAATAACCGTGGCGATGGTTTGGCACCCAATGACAAAGTCGTGAAGTTGAAAAAGCGAGATGTAAGTTGTTTTTTTATAGATTCTTTAAATATTAAATATATACATATATATATTTAAGTGTTTTTATATAAATAGAAACTGCTCTTTTTTGTTGAATTCTAGTTCTTTGAATTTTGTTTACGTTGCTTTTCAGAGAGTTATCGAACTGGAAATCCAGGAAGCATTTCTAAGGTTTACGGCTTCGATTCTGAAAGGGTTCCGTTCCTTTCTTCAGCCCATCACAAAAGCACCTACCGTCACTGCGACTGACTGCAGCTCTTTATTCGACATGCAAGGTATTGCTTTACATACAGGGTCATTTATAAAGTCCTTTTTCAATTTTCATAACTTCTGATCTACAGGGTGTTCCAGTCAAAATTTTAACCACAAATGTTATGCATCAAAACAAAGCAACAACCCATGTTATTAATATGGTTTAGAAATTAATACTTATTTGCATATCTTGGTGATTGATATAATATAAAATGCAAATTTTTTCGGGACTCTGGAACATTGTGCTGAAAACGCCGGGTCACCCTAATCTCTATCTATATTTCCGAAAGTTTGACTGTGTGTGTGTGTGTCCACTTATACACGGCCACAATTTACATCTAAATCTCATGAAATTTGGCAGGGGTACTGCTAATATAAAACCTAGGTCAACTGAAAATAAAATTTCAAAATTGGATCAATAGTTTGTTAAAAAAAATAATTAAATCTCAATTTCAATAAGTTAAGTTCATGACCACCAGGTAGCAACATTTTTAGAGGACACTTAAAGGATTAAAGTGTGACATTTTTGGACAAAGGAAAAAGTAGGTCAACAAAAACCCATTTGAGCGGGATTTTCAAATTCTCATTCCACTACTGCTTTGCAAAGGACGGGAAAATTGTTTACTACGAGGAATGTTGTTTACTATCAGGCTCTAACTGAGAAAAAAATATAACTATTTTGAAACCCGAGCAAAGCCGGGTACGGCAGCTAATATAATATAATATAAAAAACAAAAATTGATTTTCTTACTTCAGGATTTCTGAAGAGCAGAGACAAAGCTTATCACCGTTTCTACAACATCTTGATGAAAACGCAAATGTTTACTCGCTTCATCGAAGAACGGTCGTTCGTTTCGGACAAAGATGCAAGCCTAGCATTTTTCGACGATTGCACTGAGAAAGTTGACACCGGTGACTATCCAGAATCTAAACTTCTTGATCTGGACGAAACGCATCAAAGGTGATAAAAAATTGGCCTTAAAGATAAATCGTATTAAAAATAGTGTTCACAATGAACATCAACTAAAGACGATTCGTTTCATATAACTAGCGAACGAACTGTATTTATAACACCGCCTGAACCGATTGGTCTTCCTCCCGATGCTACTTACACTTACAATGGGTTCAACCGCTTGAACAATTCTCTGTATTATGAGAAACATCAACTCAAGAGCTGGGTGACGGCACTGTCCAAATCATCGCCCGCACCTGGAAGTCCGCTAGCGAAACGTACAAAACAAGAAATACGTTCAGCGCAAAAGGTGATGCATTTAGCTCTATACCTTGCTATAGTTTAATTCTGATTTCAAAGCAATGTTAAAATTTAATTGTCACAACCCATACACTGTAACAGCTGTAAGGCTCTGAATATGTATATAAAGATGTTCACGGCTCTGAATATGTATACAAATATGTTCAAGTTTGGAAACTATTTTTATGATCAATTATGTTTTTGCAGATTGCAAAGAAGCATTCGGAAAAACCAGTCCTGTGGTCAAAGTAATTATTTGTTCCAATTAGTTTTTGAAAATTGTACTATGTACCGTATCTATAGTTGATGGGTGACCTGATTAATTTCCCCCTCTTTTTTTAGGTGTTTACTGAGTTACTGTTATACACTTTGGTTCATCCATTTACCCGCATATGTCAAAATGTGCCAATCCAAAGCAAAGGCGTTAAGAACGGCGTATGATGTTCTCGTCAAAATGCAGGCTGCACGATTACAACCTCCAGATGAGGTAAATCTTTATCTCTCTAGTCTCTCATTACTTTTATGCGCAATCGGAATAATTTCAAAACGTATTTTCCTTATGCATCATGTTCATAAAGAGCGTTGTAATTGAATGTTGGTGTAAAATGTTTGCAATTAAACAAATTTTTACTTTAAATTTTAATATCTGTAAAAATACATAACTGATATGGCATAATCAGAAGTGTCAAATTTCAATATTTATAGAATTGATTAAATTATCTTGTGTAATTAGAAATGTGGCAAATGATATTGCACACTTGTGTTGAGATTGTGCTTGGTTATAGATTTCTTGGTACGTGTTACGAATTGCACCAGCTAACTTAATACTATACAGGGTGTACCAAACATCTGGTACTGTTTTTGTTAAAAAAATAAATGAATGTTTTTATGCAACCAATAAGATAGTTTAGAGGATATTTTATAATGTAATGAATTAATTTAATAAGTGAATAAATTAACTAAACATTGGAAAAATTGTTGAAGCGGATAAAAATAAATAAATGAAAGAATTAAAAATGTATGTAAAAATTAATGTAGCGTTAAACAATTTTGGTCCACCCTGTATACACAAAACGTATACTTACATGTGAAGAAGTACTGTTTAAGTATATGCAAAATTCTATTTTCTGTTACAGGTGTGTTATCGAGTGCTGATGCAGTTATGTGGTCAGTACGGACAACCAGTGTTGGCCGTGAAACTTCTGTCTGAAATGAAAAGGAATGGGGTTCAGCCAAATGCAATTACATACGGATATTATAACAAGGTATCCTTAACACTTGCAAGTTTCTTAGCTTGTAATTGCCCATATCTAATTCAAAAGAAGGGCTTGTATCTAGCTTTTACTGGGATGGAACTTCACGTTCTGTAGTTAAAAATTAAATCGAGTCTTAACAACATTTTGCTTATTGAAAACTATTACCACAATTTGTGCTCTTATTTCAATCTACGTTGGTGTATATTCAAACAGGCAGTTTTGGAAAGCACATGGCCGTCGGGCACAAGTAGCGGACACTTGATGTGGGCTAAACTCAGAAACGTGGTTCTGGGAGTGGCACTATTCAAGCGAGGCTTGGCGCACAACAACTTTTCGGCTTGTTCGGAAAGTGATTTTGACGGGATCAGTCATGGGAGTACTGATGGAAGTACAGCGGACATGAGCGTGCCCGAAACTGCAACCCATTCGACGGACAATCATCGCCATCATATTAAAGCCGACGATGGTGGAAGCACAGGTCAGTTTCTGTCAATTCGCTTGTTGAACGAAATTCTGTGGCTTTTCCAGAGCCAATGTGTTTGAAAATTACGAGGCAGAATTCTGCGTTACAGTTGGATCCTTTTTTTTTGTTTCTCTACCAAGCAGGTGGTCAGTCAGATATGGGTTACAGTTCAACTAACACCGACGAAACGCAGAAGAGCTCATCTAGCATCAGTACCTCGTCTCAAGTGACGACGACCGACGGGGATATTGGAGGTACTGTGGAAGCACCTGCTGAGCCAAGTGATAATCATTCCAATCTTGGACGGAAAAACTCGGCTGGTAAATATTTAACAGAACCAAAATGATTAGCAAAAAATATGATTATTAACATGTTGTTTGTTTGTTTTTTGTTTGTGTGACAGAATTGAAGGAAAAAGTGGTCAATCGTGCATTAAGGTTTGAAGATGTCGATTTCAGCGAATCCGACGAGTTTCGAAGTAGAGTGGGGAGCATTGTTAAATCTTCAGTCAGTACTCTTGGAAACATAACTAGTTTAAGAAGAGATACGGATGGTAAATAAACATGAAATCATTGTAGTATCCTCTTGGTAGTTAAAATACTTGCACAAAACAAAAAATAAGTGACGAGAAAAATTAAATTATCATCTCTTTCTAACATGTTGTTTTAATTATCAGTGGAGAGTTCCGCCGGAATTTTGATCACGGGACAAGCATCGTTGCTCGAAGAGATGCAAGACAGTAGTCCGCTCCGTAACAAACCATGGAGAAAGCGGCATCGCAGCGCTAGCGAATACGGACCACGTTGCACGCCGCATTACCGACTCCGACACCAGAGCGGTCCCGAACACGATCTTAGTTGTCAGCTGAACCACGACGGCGTGCCCAATCACCGAATGCTCCGATCCGACAGCTTTGGCAACGATGCCAAGATTTTATCCCAGCTCACCATCCCAGAGAGCAAACTCGCAGAGGAGGATAATCGTTTGGAAAAAGATGTTAAACCACTGGATGTGTCGATCGCTGAAGAAGCCAACGACGGCGAGTCTAAAGAGCCGACTCCAATGGTCGAAGGTAGCAGGGAAACGTCTCCCAAGCCACTGCTCACGCCAGTCACCCAGAACGACCCGCTGGGTTTGTTTTCGGAACCCACCCCGCCGATAACGTCGAGCCCAGCTCCGAAAATGGCTCGGACGACTCCGAACAAAGACTCGTGGTTCGATTTGGAGGCGCTCAGAAACAGTCTGAAATCGTACAGTGGTGCTGCGTTGAGCAACACGGACAGCAAAGTAACTCGAAGTGCTACTTTTTGCCACAGTCCTCAACATTCTCGGTCTATAAACGCCAGAGACTCGATGGCGATCGCAGACGACAAGAAAACAATCCCTCGTTCTTCCACGATACTTGCAGAAACGCCTCCGACGCAACCGACGCGGTCCACGTCCACCAGCGGAATATCGTCGTCCACGTTTGGTGCTTTAGGTCTCAAGTTGCAGTTCAGTCCGTCGCCAAGAAAAACAGACTTTTTCATGGGTAGCTTAAGGTCCGCTGCCAGCTCAATGGCTAGCAAACTGAGTGAAATTAAAGAGGCTATTTCATCGTCTGGGTAATTATTGAATTTTTTTTAATCTCTTCTTTTGTTACACACTGTATATTTGTTTCACTGGTGAGTAAAGTAAGGCATGAGTCGAGACAGAGCTGCATCTGGCAGCTTCCAAAATACAATCTTTAGATTTGTTTTGTTTGCGGGAGAGGTGTGTTGAGACATGTGGCGACATCTGTTGACCATATCGATGTCAAAATCGCAGTTTAGCCAAATGTAGTCTAAAGAACAAAAGTATAAAGTGTGTGCTTAAAAAACTCATTTTTAATGTACAGGTATTTTGTTTGCTGAATCAATGCTTTGAATTTTATCGATATTTGTATCGAAGATGTTCTTGTGTACCACCTAACTTTATTTTACAAAAAACAGCACTGGATTTAAAATACTTGAACACTGATCGTATGCATGTGTGTCAACATTCATATAGCATTTCCACCAAATCTCCTGCTGGAAAATCGTTGACGGAAAACCGAATATCGTACGAGGAAGACTTGCACAATTGCGATTCGGTTCAACGCAACAGTGTTGATTACCTCAGTCGTAGTACAATCAGTGAAGATATTCCTTTCGACGAGATAGACCAGCTGGTTGGAGAAGTCAAACAGGCTCGCCCATTGGGTGGTTTTTCGTTTGACAGTAAGCTACTTTTTGTTCCATACAATCCTCCATGATTTGAGTATTGTATGAAAAAGAACTGTTCTTTACAGAAGGTCTTCCCCCGCTTCCAGATTTGATGACGCTAGGGTCTTCGGACAAGTCGCTCACCGATGTGTCTACGCCAACATCCATTGGTCTGGAAATCATCATGACATCGTGTTCAAAATGTTACACGTGTTCTTCGTTACTGTACGATGAAGAGATCATGATTGGCTGGACAGCGGAGGATTCTAATCTCAACACAAAGTGCGCTAAAACTTTTCTCCTGTTGTTTACCGATTTGAGAAACAATCTCCGACCAACTTACATTTGTTTTCTCGTTTAGGTGTCAATTTTGTGAAAGCAAACTTGTTCCATTTCTGTACATTAATATACGTGTAAGTTCGTTTTTGTCATTATACAGGGTTCCTAAAAATTTGAGTCGTCGCATTTTAACCACAGATGCTAGGCATCAAAACAAATCAAAAAGTCCATATGAACATTGGATCCGGAAATGCTTCCGTCCCGAGATAACGCATGGTGAAGTCATGTAATTGCATAGGTTATGCATTTCCGGACCCATGTTTATATGGATCTTTTACTTTGTTTTGATGCACAACATCTGTGGTTGGAATTGGATTAAACGTTTTAGGAACACCCTGTATATTTAGTTTGTTGAAAAACAAAACTGGTGCACGATTGTGTTAACGAGGAATTGCCTTTTTCCAGGACTATCGTCTAAGTGAACAAGAAAAGCTAACAGCAGCACATTCATCCGACAGCATGCACAGTGCGCACTCATTTCCAATGCTTCCAAGTCGCAAGAATTCCTTGCAGTTAGATCCTCCCGACGCAAACTCCGTGCTCGGGCAGAGCTTAGATTCGGACAATTTCATGCTTTTGGAGGAAAGTCCCGAATCCATCAGCACGTCCAGCGGCATCGGTAGTCCGCTGGGAAGCCCCAACAAACCCTACTTCCCCAAGTTTTTGGAGCCGCACTCCGAAGCGCCCATCGTTTGTAAGAAAAAAACGGACCCCCATCGAACGGATCGGCATCCTTCCAAAGAGTGCTTGTCCACAGTGGACGAGAACGCGGAATTGGATTCCCAATCCTTGGACTCTGACAAAATGCCCAACGAATGCGCCAGCCTCGCGTCGAGTAGAACGTCCAGCAGCGTCGACGTGGGAGCCAAAGACCAACGTGGTGATTCGTCAGCTTACATACCGCTGGAACCAATTTCCGTGCCGTACTTGAGTCCGATCGTCTTGCGGAAAGAGTTGGAGAACGTACTTGAGCACGAAGGCGACAGCTGCTTGAGCGAACCACAGTTTGTGGATGATCATCCCATAATATTTTGGAATTTGGTAGGAACACTTTTTTTAACGGAAATCATCTCTCCCCTCCTCCAAAAAAAAAATGTCAACTTTGAACAATTTTGTTTTTTTTTCCACTTAAGATGTGGTTCTTCAAACGCATCGACGTTCCCAGCCATTTGCCTAGTCTTTGCCTACATGCGCAGTCTGTCAACAAGGATCGTGAAGTGAGCATTTCATGGAGATATTTGTGTTATTTCCGTATTTTGCTTTTGAGATATTTTTTGTTATCAATCCTGCGTTGAGAATTAATTAGTGATTATTATTATTTTCAGATTCCACCAGCATGGGCAATGGCCGAATCATCCAACATTCACATCAAATGCATGTGGGATAATCCCAAATTGCATGAGGATAATAGGCCACCTATGTATATTTTATGGAGTCAAAATGGTAAGTAGGGCTTTGTTTCACCTATTTTCCGTAATTTTACGTAGTACTGTATTTTCTCAAATATAAGACACGACTTTTAGGGGTTTGAGTGAAAAATAAATTTTATGGACGCACTCAGTTATAACACACACACGCACACCTAAGAAACAGCTTACTGATCCTTAAGCTGTGATTGGCTCTAATATAATGTGTTTTGTAACAAGTTGGATTAATAATGCTTTTTAAGAATACGCTTTATGCGAATTTAGATTTATGCAGTTGTTAGTTATTCGAGTAATTCCATTTTCGGTTTATGCGAATTTAGATTGTGATCTTTTGAGTGACGTAATCTTAGATTTATGCAAGTTTTGAGAGGTTCCATTTTCGATTTATGTGATTTACGACTGACACGATATTCAATTTTGGCGAGTTTTGAAAAATTCCACTTTTGAGTTCTGTCATTTTATTATTCGATTTATGCGAATTTTTGATACATTGCAGTTCTCGTTTTATGCGAGTTTCAAGAAATTTAATTTTCGGTGCATTGGACTATACAGTATATTATCATAAGCGTCTGAAGATGCTAGTATATGTTCAATTCTCAGCCTACAACACACATTCATATATTTTATTGTACCTAATTGTTTATTATAATTTATATAAGACTCAGCTTGGGAGCGCCTTGTGTAAAATCTTGTATAAGATGCAGCTTGTATTTGTGAACACTGATGAATTAAACAAAAATTTCATTCGTTACAGGGTTACGTTCTTCTCTCGTTCATGCATTGGTTACGGACGAAAAATCTATCTCAAGAGAGTAAGTCGAGTTTTTCTTGTTCGATTTTTTTTCATTTCACAATCGTCTAATTAATTGTTTTTTTCGCTGATAAATATTAGGATGATGCAAAAGATCATTTCCAGTATTCAGTGCAATGATCTTTTGGAACCAATAAAATTGCTGATGAGTCACGTAAAGAAGAAAAACTTGTTAGTGAAAAAGCAGTACCACAGTGTCTACCGCGATCTCCTCTTCTTGGCAATCATCGTCTTCGGACGAGATGAAATCAATCAAAGTACATATTTTTTTCGTCATCCTTTGTATTTTTATCAAATAGTCAGGTCATTTATCATGTTTCATTCTATTTCTGTAGTATCATTCGAACGAGAATACCGCCGTGCGTACGAGAAGTTACCTCAAGGAATTTACGAATCGCTTCGCAAATGTGACCGACCACCTTCGTTAGGAACGTTTTTGTGTCGTCAGACTTTCCAAGATTTGGAATTGTGACCTACAACTACGAACTGTGACTTACTACCAGTGACCGTCACTTAAAAGGAACAAATGGTGATTCCTCAACGTTGCTCATATTATTGGTTGCGAGACCAACGAATGGTGAAAAAAAATGGTACATCCTGAGGCAGCTGTGTTATCAAATTCATCATAAAAGAAAAATGGAAGTTTGCGAATTGAATTTATCGACCATTGTTATATTTGCTCATCGACGCTGGGTGATTTATTGAAAATATTGTAAGATATCGTGTAAAATAATTTGTTTTCTTTGGGTGTGTAATTTTTACTTTTCTTGTAAAGTTCCTAAAGCTTATTCCATTCTCTGAAAAAACGTACATTTACGCTTCTCGTGGGCATTCTTTGAAAATCCAATTTGAAAATGTTACTAGAGCTGAATTTTCATTTCTCAAATCAACCAATTCATTCTGAGATAATGTGAAGATAGCTAACACATCTCTTTTGTTTTGTTTTTCCTATTAAGTACCAAAGAATGTTGTCGGGGGTGAGGTTTGTAAATAATCGACAAAAAAAAAAACTAACAAGTTATTTGTAAATGATGCAGATAGCCTTCAGTTTAAGCCTTATGTCATCTCACTAGTCTACTATAATACCATGGTTAATATGTTTCAAAACTATTACTGTATTAAAAAAAAAACACGTAAACATACTTTTAGCCTTGTTTTTTCCTCAAATTTCAGGAAAAAAAATAATCATGTATATGGTTCAGTGCTCCAAAACTGAACGCAAATAAAACTATATTGATTCATTTGTTTACAACTTTTACTCTTTTCGAAATACTATCCCTACATGTGTAACGACCATAACTTAACGTAAATTCATTTTCGAATGGAAGAAACACATAGTTTTACCATAAAATTTATAACCTGAAACTTATTGTTTCTGGCTCTGCCTCGAATAAAAGGTTGTGCTTAAAAACGGAAGTTTTCATCTAATCTTGTTTAACTTGCTCTTGGTTTTCAAGGTTGAAATGGCTCAACATCTTGAAGCTCTTTTTTTTTTTTGGTGGGTTCCCAATGACCTACAGAGCTGAAATTTTGAACATAAGCTGGGGTTGTAGAACATTTCAAATTTAGAAGGATCAGTGTCCAGTCAGTTCTGAAATTTTATCACACAAAGGATCCTGTTTTTCCTTAGAAAGGGTTGCTGGGAATATACCTACATCCACCACACATTGTTGAGCATATAAAACTGATCCATCCATATAAACACTTAGCATATTTCAGCCAAAAATATATTTTCATTTGTTCGTTTCAGTAAAGTTTATCAATACACAGTTTTTTAAATTACTTGTAAACATTGTTACGTTGTTACAGAACTAACTTTAGTTGTAGATTGTGAAAGAAAAGTTATATTAGGCATATACAAGACAAAATAGATTCACTGTACCTTCATGTACATACTGCTAATTCAAATATCGGTGACTTCAGCCATTATGCACGTAATGTTTGTTGATCCAGAAGGTTTTCATTTACTCTTTATCAGTGACAGTGACATGAAACACAACATGATAATTATCAAATGATGAAAAATTAACTGAAACGGACGTTGATTTTACGTCATCATTTATCTAAATTTTAAGTTAAAATATCTAAATATATATATAATTGGCTGTTATTATATTGATGTTTTAGTTAATCAAATTGAACGTTCATCGGTCATCAGGTGTTCATTAATCACTGTTAAGATTAAAATCGTGCGATTTGGTTTTGCTATAATTTCAACACTGAGGACCAACCAAGAACACCCTATTATTTCAGTCGATTTTGGTTTTGCAACTATTACATCAGAAATCATGCACAAAAATAACAGGTATTTTGGCATGATAGCCAAACTACCTGTTATTTAAAATTAGACACACCTATAACATGTTATTTAAAATTAGATATTTTTAGTGCTTTCTCAAACAATAAAATACTGTCAAATCTGTAATAAAATATATTATACATGATATATTCTAAAATAAATAGAATATGATGGGAAGATAAAAGGAAAGGTCCAAATTGTAAATTGTAAATTTAAATTATACAAATGCTCAATTTCACTCATTTAAAAGTATTTCATTAACATCAAAGATTGTTAAGGATGACATGATGCAGCTGTTTTCAACGACATTTGAACACTTGGGAATTACATGACATACATGGAACATTACCAAAACATTTTCGTGTATCATGACAATATAAATAAGTTCTACATTAACGAACGTGTGTTTGGCTCCATAAATTATTTATATACAGAACTCGGGGGGGGGGGGTAAGTAAACTTATTAATGAGACACTTCCTAAACTTAAGATATAAATTACCCATAAAATACTCTATTAGTCGTTTTGACATAGAATCTATACCTAAATAGAAGTGTAAATAACAAAAATGTTAAATACAAACCTAATCCGTAGAAGACACATTTGTCCATCAAATGCTTGGCGCCATGCACTGATGATTCACGTGCGGTGCAGTTTTAGTTTTAGTTTTGCTACTTCAAGAAATAGCAGACGATGTATATTATAGCTATAGGCAACATGAAACTGTTAATACTAATATTATAGTTAATCAATTGTTTTTGTTTTGTTTTTTTAAGCTTAATAATCATTTTTTTTAAAAATTAATTACTACAAAAATATATATCATTAAATATATTTTGCTAATACAGAATTATAATAGGTACCGTCATACGTTAAATTGACTATTCGTCACATGATACCATACGACGCACTTTTCTATTGCGATCGTTTACGTTGATACTCTATCTACTTAAACAAAAACAGTTATCTTAGTATTCTTTTCCTTTAAATCTCAACATTAAATAAGTTATGACGCACCAATTGTTAAATAGTAAGTCAATTGTGTACATCTTCATACTGCTGCATTATATTTTGCACACAATTTGTATTTCATATTGTAGAATTTTAATTTCACAAAATTAAACTAAACAATTAAAATACACTTTCAGAGAACATCAGCAGGCCTTTGCTAAGGTTACAACAACAACTCCATAAAAGTGCGACCGTTTTCCATCAAGACAACGACGATGCGAAACAAAGTAGCGAAGATAAACGCACTTCGGAAAAACCGGCTCAAGCTAAAGTTCCCTTCAAAGGACTGGAAGAGTTCACCAAGCATCCTTACGAGGAAAAGGAACCGTTGCCACCTTGGCCCGACAACACCAATCCACACACTGGAGAAGTAGGAGGACCCCGCGGACCTGAACCGACACGATATGGAGATTGGGAACGAAAAGGACGCTGTTCCGATTTTTAATAACACAACAAACAATTTGTTAATAAGATTAGATTCATAGATGATGACATTCTAGGAAGAAAAGGAGCATGTTCATGCCTATTTTTTTATTGGCTCTGATGTACATACAATCGTCGTAGTGTAACGTAATTAAGCTCTAAGAGCAGAAAATTGCTGGAAAACTTCTAAAATGTGCGAATCGATGTCGTTCGTGAATAGGAGGGTCTCCAACGTAGAGATGTATTTGAAAACTTGCTCGTGATGCTACAAAAAAAAAAAAATAACAACAAATTCAACGTTTACAAATTTTAAATCAAGTGTCGTAAAATTATCCAATTGGCATAAAGTTTGATTTGAATGAACGTTGGGAAAATTCTTTGTGAAAATAGTCAAGCAAAGTTTAAGTTGCAAAAGATATTATGTAGGAAGAAAAATTATGAATGAACCGTCTTACCATTAAAAATACTTGTTGTAGCCTACCGATCGTCCATTTATACCAAAAGGTGTTGTAATCTTGGCTGTCCGATTCTCGTTTAACCATGTGTTCGGTTAAAATCATAATGAACCGCTGTTTAAAAAACAAAAAACCAACACTTCAATTAGTTTACACATGAACTGTTTTGTTTTGGTTTGGTTAGTTTAGTAGCAAAATTAAGGTTGATCGCATCAACGATGATTGAAATCAACACACACGGGATTACATTTAACCGAAACCATAAATCTCCAATTAAGCTGATGCAATGACAAAGCCCTTAACCTCTAAATTCTTGACATAACTATAAAGATAAAATTCTTCATTGATGCTGAATGTGGTCAAGTAGGACATTATACACTTAAGCCAATTTACAAAAGTGGTTATAATCCAATACAACTTCAAAATTTCATGACTGCATTCAATGACTATGAAGTGTTATGTAATGAGCCATCATTACATAGCAAAAAGTACTTTTTATAAAACACTTCAAAATACGTACCTAAATTAATGTTTAATTTTAATTAAGTAATTATGTTAGAAAGTTATTATAAGTTAATTTTTTTCTTGGGCCATTTTCACCTGGGCTGTTTGGGCTTGGGCTATTTTGACCTGGCTGTTTTGTGTGTAAGTTATTTTGTCAGAGCTATTTTGACTGGGTGCCACAGTATTGTATACGTGGTGTTCCTGAAAGGTCTAGTCAAACTATAGTCATAGATGCTATGCATCAAAGCAAACTACCTATGTAAACATGGGTTCGGAAATCCCTTCCAAAGTGAACTCACTTAAAGGCATAGGCCTCAATCACTAGATATGCAAATGAGCATGCGATTCCAGACCCATGTTTATACGAACTCGTTGCCTTTTTTTCGATGCATAGCATCCGTGATTAAAATTTTACTACACATTTCAGGAATACCCTGTACAAGAGTTATTATAAACTTTATAGAAATATACAATTATCACCGCTATATGTTTTCAGACATGACCAACAAACTCACCTGAAAAATGATGAGGAATAGATTTTTCTGGTCCGACTGAGCTGCTTCCAATCGCTCTTCCATTCGTTCAATCATTTCTTCAGTCGGTTTATCTTTATCGTCTACTTTGTCGGTAGTCATATCTTCGTCGGTCTATGAAAATAAAAGAAAAGATCGATTCAAATACATTAAGCGTCATTGCCGTTTTCAACATATTCCCAACATAGGGGCCCGTCCATACATTTGGCTACGTAACGCAATTTTTCAGTTTTTCAATCCCCTCCCCTTTGGTAACAATTTGTAACAAAATCTCTGACCCCTGAATATTATGTAACAAAACTTTAAATAATGCTGCGGAGCCAGGTACGTCTGCTAGTATTATGATAAAACATACCTTGTTTAACTTTTCTTTTGCTTCTTCAACCTCTTTCTGGAGTTTTTGGACGTGTTTGTTCATCTTGCGGATTGTGAGATGCAAAATTTCCCAAACGTAAATCCTGGGGGAAAAAAATAAAATTTCCAGTTTTAAACATGCAAAGTATAAATTTGAAACCAGAATACAAAACTTACGAAGAGATTATTTAAATAATATTAAAAATAAGCAATTACTTTGTGAATTCATGTGCCATCTCCTTTGAAAAGAGCCAATTGGCTACAGCAAAGCATTCGACGATTTGGGTTTTCAGCATTTTGTCCACCAAAACAACCATCATCTACAATGAAATGAAAATGTTCGAATATCAAAACTTTGTACTCCTGAAGGGTTTGAGACAAAAATTATTACACAAATTTCCGCCAGTCTAAACCACCGCCAAGTAACTTTAGGAGCAATGGAAGCTTGTTAGGCCCATAACCTGTTGGCTTAAAGGCAGAATAGAATAAATAAAGAAACTTGAAAGGAAATTGAAGTTGAGAATAAATAAATTTTAAAAAATGGTGGGAAAAAAATCAATATGCTATTGCTATTCTGCATAGTGCAAGCATGCTGGGCCCATAACCTGTTGGCTTGAAGGCAGAATAAGCAACAAAGTAAAACTGAACACAACAACACCATCATCATAGCATGAAGATAATAAAACTATTAATTATAAATAATTATTGAATTAAGATGATAGAGTGCCACTTAACTATTATAAACGTCAAAAATTTCAATACCTGTTGATGGGTACTCCACAACTCGAACATTGTGCGCAAGACACAGATTTGAGCTTCTTCACCAGGTGCCAGCGTCTTAAATACGTAATGAAATCTGGAATGAAAAGGTAACCACGTTTTACTCTTAATTCTACATCATTCTATGTTTAACATTTCAGAAATCATAATCTAAAATAAAAAGTTAATGTGTACTTGGCGATCGCTGCAAACGAATGAGAAATGGTTTTCGCCCCCAATTCCATTAACGTCTGAACAAAGACGTCGATCTTTAGTGGATTGTGCGTGGGTTCACCTGTAAAAATAAGCGATGGGAGAGATTTTAGTATGAATAAAAATACACCAACCCTTAATCGTGATAATAATAATGATAAAAATATTGAGTGATGTTCAAAATTAAAACGAATTTCAATACCACCACCAGTTTCATCAAACTTGTACATTACTTACAGTGCAGTAAAACAGTTGTCAAGCTTATACATAGACTTGTTCTAATTATTTATAAACAGGATTTTAGTAAATTAAAGAAAGTGTCTTACTATCTTCTTCCTGCAGTGGATTGGGTAGATCTTTGAGAATCAACAACACTTCTTCGGGAGTACATTTGTTGCGAATCGACGCAGTAAGCTGGTGGGCAATGATCGTACCAGGTAATGAATCTGAAAATAAACAAAAACATTCATGGTAGAAAAAAATATGATAACATTATTGTTAAATAAAAACAAGTACCAGGATGTTATAAAAAAAGTATCCAACTTTAATCCTATATTAATAAATAATATATTTATTAATATATAAATTTAATTATTTATATACAAATTACTCATTCCCGTGGAAAATATCTTGAGACTTTTACACATGTACCCAAAAACCCTGTATTTTTGGATGTAGAAAAAAATATATAACCTTTTTATAAGTAGTTATGCACATAATTAACGATTAAAGTTGGGATACTTATTCTTTAACAACCTTGTACATTAAAAAAAAATTATTTTCTAAGAACACATTCACTTTGACACCGGTCTTTGTGACCTGATTTTTCCCTATATCTCAACACACCCCTCATTCACAAAATCCAGCAAAATCAATCTAAAGACGTATTATTAAAACACTATTTGTCACCAGATGTCACCCTACATCTTGACTCGCACTGCAACACTCATGTGAAACTAATATAAAGTGTGTAAAAAAAAAGTTTGGTAGTCCAACAAAAAAATTAACATGTTGATAATTGAAAATCATACAACGTTGCATATGATACAGCGGAATCCGTTTATTGTGATCACGGATAATGTTATCAATCGACTATTATCATTATTTTCAGTTGTCTCAAGACACTGTTTTATTTCCACTGTTTAATGTTATCAGCTGACTATCGTTATACAAGAAAAGCACTGGTCTCAAAGTGATCATAATAATCTGATTCTACTTGTGTATCATCATCATTATTATTACAATCAGTGATCGTTGGTACCCCTGTGTATCAACTCAACCTATTAAAAATAAATAAAAATTCGGTTTTCTCTGAAATCCAATTATTTATCCCTTTGTTTTGTACTTGGTACATACTAAATATGTTTATAGACTTCAAAAAATATTTCCTTGTTTCTCAAATATCAAATGAAAACTACAAAAAAATAATTATTACAGATAACTAGCCAAGGTAAGAACTCGACTTTTTAAAAAAACCAAGAAAACGTTTCATCCAATGAAATACGTAATCTTGAGACCCATTTATTTTGATTATGGAGCACAAGAGTATTCAAGGAAACCAAAACATGTTGTTTTGTTTGTTTTTTCACATTTGCACTTATTTTTTTTAATATATATTTCGGGTGAAATAATAACTGTGCTGGAGGTAATAATCCGAAACTACCAAGTGCAAGTAATTTAGTCACAGATGAAAGGGAGTAAAATTGCTTTGCCGCTTGGTCACTTGAACTAAAAAGGTTTGCTGACAACATAGAAATATGCAAAACCACTGAGCAAGTCAAAAAGTGAGTGCTGCTGGGTGATGTTGGTGCAGACATGAAAACTTTCTTGGCATTTTTTATTCTAGTGAGTATCATACTCTATTATACGCTTTAATATACTCTTTATTTTTACATCGCCTAGGTGCCCCAGACTTATATAGGTATCAATTTACACCTGTAATATTATATATATATTTTTACTGCATATAGAGTGGAACCCAATTAAGAAATCTTTTAAGGGACACTAGCAATTTCTTAAAAGAGGCAAAACATCAATCAAATTGTCTTAAAAATCGTTTGTGTGTTTATACCTATCGAATACATTTTACTAATACTTTGTAACAAAATTTTGACTACCTTTTTTTTTCATATAAACATTACTTTGGTTTAGTTGTATGTATATCCAAAAACTCATATTTAAGTATTGATTCTCACAGAAAACCTGAACAAAATAGCTAAGGAGGCTTTACTGCATTACATGATAAAAATGTCAAATATTTACAATCAACATCAAAATGTTTTACAATGCTATGCTATACTTCATGTGACATACTGTATTTTGTGTTTGCAAAAGTAATGATACTGAGCAATCAGAAACGTTTGGTTCTGTTGTTTCTTGCATTGCAGAATAGTTGAGAAGATGCTTCAGGTGTGATACACATGTTTCAATAGTTTGAGAAGATGCTAATGGATTTCTGGTGTGGTTAATGATTAATACAGTAATACTATTCTATGTTATAGTATAAACTAGTATCAAATTACCGAATACCTAGAAACCATTGTAAATTTGTAGTAACTTAGCAAATGTACTGGATTTCCTTTTACGTCAACGATGATCATGAGTAATGGATAAATTTGATAAAACAAAACAAATAACTTTCCAATTAAGATATAACAATATGTATTATATCACAGTTTGTATATATACTGTCTAATAATAATCTGGGTTTGAACTGTTTGTCTAATTTTGGAATAGCCAAATAACAAATAGATAAAAATGTGCAATAAGTCATTCATTATGGATTTATGGCGATAGTATACAATACTACATGTCCGGAATTTTAACCAACCATTGAAGAACATAATTCAGAATACAGGTGATACCCATCTAATTTAATTTCGAATACATCATTAAACAGCAATGATCATGTAGTATCTCATCAATCTATAGTATCTCTCATTAACTAATTAAACATTGTTACATCATTAGAATCATTAGTTAGTGAGTTCAATTTAGTCTTAATCAAACAGGTAATTCTTGATAACTCATTAACGAATTATCTTATTAACAAATTTCTATTTGCTTACACCATTTTACA